>WNNJ02001833.1:0-11566 GCA_012934845.2 Pomphorhynchus laevis
GTGCCAATATTAAAAAAGTAAGAATTTTTAAATGTTGAGTTTAAACGAGACTTCAATACATATTTATCTCATGCTTGTTTCTTCGAAAAAAAGAAAAATTAAATTATTTTTAAATTTATGCAAATGCAATTGACCTCTTCTATAAACAAAGTTTTATTTAAAAGGGCCGATATTTTCTGATTATGCATTCGCATTTACAAAAATTCCAAAATAATACTACTTTTTTGTTCTCTCCGATAAAGTGCAAACCAATGAATACATCCCCTCAAAACGCAATTTTAAAAGTTATAAAAAAACAAATATTTAAAGTACTGTTTTAAAAAAACAGGCGTAGTGAGGACAATACTGCCTGCTTTTTGCTAAGCGCCGTAGGTAGAAGATTGTCCATCTCATTAATATAGTTATCAACCTCTGTATAAATTTGCCTTTATTTTGTGAAATTGTCCAATTGCTGGACTATTATAATTATCGTTTTTAACCGTTCAAAAGTATTTATCAGGAATGAGGTAATGTCAATGCTTCAGGTATTTAAAGATATTACTTTATAATTGTAGTTAAGGTTGCCCTTTTATTGTTAAAAAACGTAAAATGAATTTTAAACTAAATAATTTTCAAAGTTAAAACAAACTTTTGTGGATAATAAAAAATATGTTTGCATTCGAATTAGGTACTTTATATAATCACATTTCATCAGAGGAAATACGTCATTGTCGCTTATTTAGTCCCGACTTAATGCAGCGTCGATGAATATAAGACAAAATCTGATATACAACAGTTATTTATGATGACCTCTTATACTTATGTCTATACCTCGCTTCTATTCATTATTCAAATCTTAAAAATTGACCTTTTTTCTAAATTTTAATGCAAAATCACTAGTCACTGCATGGACCAAAACGTGCTAACAGAATTTATTACAGAAAAATTATAAGCATTTATGATATTTGAAATGACTTCAAATATTTAGAACACATTTTATTTTTTCGTCAACATCGAATATGTCATCATTATTAATTGCAGTATCCGATCTACATTTAATGTTTCGACCTTTATTATCTGCTTCGTTCACTAGTGTTGATCAGATTTGAACGCAGGATATCGGTATCGAGATTCCACATTACCTCAACTATGCTAGCAGCAACAGTGCTGTTAAAATAAATTACCGTGTTTTAATTAATGCAGGTAACTGTATTCTAACGATAAAATAATACAAAACCTTACGGAAAACCTATTTGAACGTCAATTTATAAAAATAAAATTTTTTAAGTAATTACGACATGTGAAAAAGCTCCAAGCACTCATTTTTGCTATGAATATATGCTTATTAGGGAAGCTCTTGGTGTAAAGTTCTAATTTATTAGATTTCAAATCGAAAAAGCGTTAACAACTTTTTATCATAAACAGTGTCGTAATATATGTTTAGTCTTCAAATGTCAGTATTTTTAAAAAAATTTGATTTTAAATTAAACTGTATAAAAGACATTAAAAACGTATTTTACCGTAGTCATCCAAACAATGATAGTTTAATAGTTAGATCTTAAAATAAAAGACTGTGGTTAATTATTAAGTACTTCTGGGCAAAATAAAATAAAAAATATTACGCTGCAAATACTTTATTAAGGAAGTTAAAGTAGTTTTGAACAACTCACTGATAAGAAAATTTATAACTGTTCTAGCAAATTACAGTAAGGGTCACATTCGCTCATGTCCGATGATGATTTGCCGTATTGGCTCAGAGGACAACTTGAAATAAATACAGATATATAAGTAAAAACATATTAACTGTAACTAAAAGCTACAATTAGAACTGACTAAAAACCAACTGTTTTTATTATGAAAATGTTAACTCAAAAACGGTTTTTACTGAGTAAAAACAGTAATATTAGTACAAAGTTTTTAAGATTCATCAAAAGCTTGTTATAATTTATAACACCAACAGCTTGCTTTTGAACATATGTTGGTATACATTGATATACATTTTTAAAAATTTGTAGAAAAAGTTACATTAATGATTATTGCAATAATCGTTTTACGTGCCAATATTAAAAAAGTAAGCATTTTGAAATGTTGAGTTAAAACGAGTCTTCAATATATATTTATCACCTGCATGTTTCTTCGAAAAAAAGAAAAATTAAATTTTTTCTTAATCTTTGCAAATGCAATTGACCTCTTCTATAAACAAAGTTTTATTTAAAAGGGCCGATATTTTCTGATTATGCATTCGCATTTACGAAAATTCCAAAATAATACTACTTTTTTGTTCTCTCCGATAAAGTGCAATCTAATGAATACATCTCCTTAAAACGCAATTTTAAAAGTTAAAAAGCAAATATTTTAAGTACTGTTTTAAAAAAACAGGCGTAGTGAGGACAATACTGCATGCTTTTTGCTAAGCGCCGTAGGTAGAAGATTGTCCATCTCATTAATATAGTTATCAACCTCTGTATAAATTTGCCTTTATTTTGTGAAATTGTCCAATTGCTGGACTATTATAATTATCGTTTTTAACTGTTCAAAAGTATTTATCAAGAATGAGGTAATGTCAATGCTTCAGGTATTTAAAGATATTACTTTATAATTGTAGTTAAGGTTGCCCTTTTATTGTTAAAAAACGTAAAATGAATTTTAAACTAAATAATTTTCAAAGTTAAAACAAACTTTTGCGGATAATAAAAAATATGTTTGCATTCGAATTAGGTACTTTATATAATCACATTTCATCAGAGAAAATACGTCATTGTCGCTTGTTTAGTCCCGACTTAATGCAGCGTCGATGAATATAAGACAAAATCTAATATACAACAGGTATTTATGATGACCTCTTATACTTATGTCTATACCTCGCTTCTATTCATTATTCAAATCTTAAAAATTGACCTTTTTTCTAAATTTTAATGCAAAATCACTAGTCACTGCATGGACCAAAACGTGCTAACAGAATTTATTACAGAAAAATTATAAGCATTTATGATATTTGAAATGACTTCAAATATTTAGAAAACATTTTATTTTTTTGTCTACATCGAATATGTCATCATTATTAATTGCAGTATCCGATCTACATTTAATGTTTCGACCTTTATTATCTGCTTCGTTCACTAGTGTTGATCAGATTTGAACTCAGGATATCGGTATCGAGATTCCACATTACCTCAACTATGCTAGCAGCAACAGTGCTGTTGATATAAATTACCGTGTTTTAATTAATGCAGGTAACTGTATTCTAACGATATAATAATACAAAACCGTACGGAAAACCTATTTGAACGTCAATTTATACAAATAAAATTTTTTAAGTAATTACGACATGTGAAAAAGCTACATGCACTCATTTTTGATAAGAATATATGCTAATTAGTGAAGCTCTTGGTGTAAAGTTCTAATTTATTAGATTTCAAATCGAAAAAGCGTTAACAACTTTTTATCATAAACAGTGTCGTAATATATGTTTAGTCTTCAAATGTCAGTATTTTTAAAAAAATTTGATTTTAAATTAAACTGTATAAAAGACATTAAAAACGTATTTTACCGTAGTCATCCAAACAATGATAGTTTAATAGTTAGATCTTAAAATTAAGGACTATTGTTAATTATTAAGTACTACTGGGCAAAACAAAATAAAAAATATTACGCTGTAAATACTTTATTAAGGAATTTAAAGTAGTTTTGAACAACTCACTGATAAGTGAGTAATTCAAAAAGTTTATCACTTTGTAATTCAAAGTGATAATCCAAAGTTTATAGTTTCTCAAGCCGCCTCTGTAATAAATAATTTTTTTAATATTAATTTTAACCTTTCTACTCTATATATCAATTCTGAAATTTTATCTGAAATCAATATTAATTTTTACACCATTATAAACGATGGATTTCTTTCGTTCCTTAGAAACATTAATGTAATCCACCATAAACACACCAACGACATTTCATTTCTCTTAGTGAATAATATTCTTGAAGGCATAAATAAATGCTTAATGAATGCATCCGACACCTTTTTATATAAGCAAAGATCGATAAACCGCAAATATTCAAACATCAAAATTAAAAAATTAAAAATGAAACAAAATTTACTAGATTTATGTGGAAATCTTGAGGAGGCGCATAGGATTCAATCTTACATAGAAAGATTGCAATATAAGTTAATCCTAACCAATGAAATAAAGAAGATTAAATGTTATAAACCGTTTTCCAAAAATTGGTGGAATACAGTACATCGTAGAAAATTCAGAACTTGGAAAACGGCAGCATCCCGTTGGATCTCATCAACATCTTTTGACGAAGTCCAAGAAGCTATGAGAACAAAATTAACATCTAACGCTGAAACCTTAAATGACGAAAAGATGCTAAACAAATATCTAATTTTAGACTGTATTAATACATCAGTAGGCATCGATATATCCTATAAGGATATACTAGACGCATTTCCTAGTAATTCGAAAGTTTCAAGCAATGGAATGTTATGTCCTCCGGCTGCAATAAAACTTTTAAGTTTAAAGAATAAAATAAGAATAGCCAAGCATCTAGTAAACTGCTCACTGTCGGAGTATCTAAGCATTGGATGTGGTAAAATGATAATTTTACCGAAAAATAAATTTATCAATAATATAAAAGATATCCGTCCAATTACAATTTCCAACCCATTACTAACGGCAGTTGAAAGAGCTTTGGCAATAAAAGTCTCGCAATTTTATGAACGAAACAATCTAATTAACAATAATATCTTCGGTTTTAGGAAAGGAAAAAGCACAGTTGATGCAGTTCGACATTTACAGATGTTCATTAATAAATATAATTGTCCGTGGATACTATATTCCCTTGATATTTCAGGAACTTTTGATAACATATCTCAAGAAGAAATTTTAAAAACATTGATAAGGGATAAAGTTCCAAGTAACATGATTAAAAGAATATGGGCTTGTCTTTAAGCAAGATATTTCTATATTGATGGACATAAAGATACAAAATATTACCTCAAGCAAGGTGTGCCGCAAGGATCTCCATTAAGTCCGATACTTTATGTAATTACCACTAGACATATTTTAAACAATCTATGTGATAAACTCGTGCATGGAGTCATCTACGCTGACGACATTTCTTTAGTCTTTCTGAGAACCAAAAAGATGGCGTCAAAGGAGAAGTGTATGGAAAAATGCAAGATCGTCATTGACAAAATAAAACGTCGCCTGTCACGCTTAGGTTTAAATTTAAACATGAATAAATTTAAATACATTACCGGAAAATTCAAACACAAACGTGAGTTTACACGATTTGATGTAACAAGTAACGGAAAACATTGCAGGTCGGTAAAAATATTAGGATCGACTTTCACACCATCATTGTCAAAAAAGCCAGATATGAACAAACTCAGAAAAATCATTAAAAAAGTTATATCAGTTTTTCACAGAGCCATGAAACTTAATATATCATTAAGTAGATCATGCATTGTTTTAAATACATTTATTCTGTCTGGTTTACACTTCTATTCTAGAAATAGGCCGCCTGAACAACGACAAACATATCTAGACTTAGTTATAACAATGTTAAAAACAAACAACAACACCAGTAGTTGCATGCATAAAAACATGTTAACAAAATATATCAATTTCTATTATAGAAAAATTATAAATGGTTTATGAAATCCAAAAAAAAACACTTTAAATACTGAGAATACATTTTTTTAGATAAATCATCTCTGTCATCATTGTTGATTATAATTTTATTTTTTGTAATAATTTTAATTATTATTTGTGTTTATGTATATTGTTAATTGGAATGCTACTATGGAAGAATCCGCGACAATAATATGACGAAAACGAACAGAAGACACAATGCAAGACAAACAATTTCTGAAAACCATGGATTTGACACGAAACAATTCATATGTCTCTTTTTCGAATGTTTTCTACTTTTTCAAATAAATTGTTGTGTGTACTGAAATAAAAATTTATAACTGTTCTAGCAAATTACAGTAAGTGTCAAATTCGCTCATGTACGATGATGATTTGCCGTATTGGCTCAAACAACAACTTTAAATAAAATAGATATATAAGTAAAAACATATTAACTATAACTAAAAGCTACGATTAGAACTGACTAAAAACCAACTGTTTTTATTATGAAAATGTTAACTCAAAAACGGTTTTTACTGAGTAAAAACAGTAATATTAGTACAAAGTTTTTAAGATTCATCAAAAGCTTGTTATATTATATAACACCAACAGCTTGCTTTTGAACATTTGTTGGTATACATTGATATACATTTTTAAAAATTTGTAGAAAAAGTTACATTAATGATTATTGCAATAATCGTTTTACGTGCCAATATTAAAAAAGTAAGCATTTTTAAATGTTGAGTTTAAACGAGACTTCAATATATATATTTATCTCCTGCTTGTTTCTTCGAAAAAAAGAAAAATTAAATTATTTCTAAATTTATGCAAATGCAATTGACCTCTTCTATAAACAAAGTTTTATTTAAAAGGGCCGATATTTTCTGATTATGCATTCGCATTTACAAAAATTCCAAAATAATACTACTTTTTTGTTCTCTCCGATAAAGTGCAAACCAATGAATACATCCCCTCAAAACGCAATTTTAAAAGTTATAAAAAAACAAATATTTAAAGTACTGTTTTAAAAAAACAGGCGTAGTGAGGACAATACTGCCTGCTTTTTGCTAAGCGCCGTAGGTAGAAGATTGTCCATCTCATTAATATAGTTATCAACCTCTGTATAAATTTGCCTTTATTTTGTGAAATTGTCCAATTGCTGGACTATTATAATTATCGTTTTTAACCGTTCAAAAGTATTTATCAGGAATGAGGTAATGTCAATGCTTCAGGTATTTAAAGATATTACTTTATAATTGTAGTTAAGGTTGCCCTTTTATTGTTAAAAAACGTAAAATGAATTTTAAACTAAATAATTTTCAAAGTTAAAACAAACTTTTGTGGATAATAAAAAATATGTTTGCATTCGAATTAGGTACTTTATATAATCACATTTCATCAGAGGAAATACGTCATTGTCGCTTATTTAGTCCCGACTTAATGCAGCGTCGATGAATATAAGACAAAATCTGATATACAACAGTTATTTATGATGACCTCTTATACTTATGTCTATACCTCGCTTCTATTCATTATTCAAATCTTAAAAATTGACCTTTTTTCTAAATTTTAATGCAAAATCACTAGTCACTGCATGGACCAAAACGTGCTAACAGAATTTATTACAGAAAAATTATAAGCATTTATGATATTTGAAATGACTTCAAATATTTAGAACACATTTTATTTTTTCGTCAACATCGAATATGTCATCATTATTAATTGCAGTATCCGATCTACATTTAATGTTTCGACCTTTATTATCTGCTTCGTTCACTAGTGTTGATCAGATTTGAACTCAGGATATCGGTATCGAGATTCCACATTACCTCAACTATGCTAGCAGCAACAGTGCTGTTAAAATAAATTACCGTGTTTTAATTAATGCAGGTAACTGTATTCTAACGATAAAATAATACAAAACCTTACGGAAAACCTATTTGAACGTCAATTTATAAAAATAAAATTTTTTAAGTAATTACGACATGTGAAAAAGCTCCAAGCACTCATTTTTGCTATGAATATATGCTTATTAGGGAAGCTCTTGGTGTAAAGTTCTAATTTATTAGATTTCAAATCGAAAAAGCGTTAACAACTTTTTATCATAAACAGAGTAGTAATATATGTTTAGGCTTTAAATGTCAGTATTTTTAAAAAAATTTGAATTTAAATTAAACTGTATAAAAGACATAAAAAACGTATTTTACCGTAGTCATCCAAACAATGATAGTTTAATAGTTAGATCTTAAAATAAAAGACTGTGGTTAATTATTAAGTACTTCTGGGCAAAATAAAATAAAAAATATTACGCTGCAAATACTTTATTAAGGACGTTAAAGTAGTTTTGAACAACTCACTGATAAGAAAATTTATAACTGTTCTAGCAAATTACAGTAAGGGTCACATTCGCTCATGTCCGATGATGATTTGCCGTATTGGCTCAGAGGACAACTTGAAATAAATACAGATATATAAGTAAAAACATATTAACTGTAACTAAAAGCTACAATTAGAACTGACTAAAAACCAACTGTTTTTATTATGAAAATGTTAACTCAAAAACGGTTTTTACTGAGTAAAAACAGTAATATTAGTACAAAGTTTTTAAGATTCATCAAAAGCTTGTTATATTATATAACACCAACAGCTTGCTTTTGAACATTTGTTGGTATACATTGATATACATTTTTAAAAATTTGTAGAAAAAGTTACATTAATGATTATTGCAATAATCGTTTTACGTGCCAATATTAAAAAAGTAAGCATTTTGAAATGTTGAGTTAAAACGAGTCTTCAATATATATTTATCACCTGCATGTTTCTTCGAAAAAAAGAAAAATTAAATTTTTTCTTAATCTTTGCAAATGCAATTGACCTCTTCTATAAACAAAGTTTTATTTAAAAGGGCCGATATTTTCTGATTATGCATTCGCATTTACGAAAATTCCAAAATAATACTACTTTTTTGTTCTCTCCGATAAAGTGCAATCTAATGAATACATCTCCTTAAAACGCAATTTTAAAAGTTAAAAAGCAAATATTTTAAGTACTGTTTTAAAAAAACAGGCGTAGTGAGGACAATACTGCATGCTTTTTGCTAAGCGCCGTAGGTAGAAGATTGTCCATCTCATTAATATAGTTATCAACCTCTGTATAAATTTGCCTTTATTTTGTGAAATTGTCCAATTGCTGGACTATTATAATTATCGTTTTTAACTGTTCAAAAGTATTTATCAAGAATGAGGTAATGTCAATGCTTCAGGTATTTAAAGATATTACTTTATAATTGTAGTTAAGGTTGCCCTTTTATTGTTAAAAAACGTAAAATGAATTTTAAACTAAATAATTTTCAAAGTTAAAACAAACTTTTGCGGATAATAAAAAATATGTTTGCATTCGAATTAGGTACTTTATATAATCACATTTCATCAGAGAAAATACGTCATTGTCGCTTGTTTAGTCCCGACTTAATGCAGCGTCGATGAATATAAGACAAAATCTAATATACAACAGGTATTTATGATGACCTCTTATACTTATGTCTATACCTCGCTTCTATTCATTATTCAAATCTTAAAAATTGACCTTTTTTCTAAATTTTAATGCAAAATCACTAGTCACTGCATGGACCAAAACGTGCTAACAGAATTTATTACAGAAAAATTATAAGCATTTATGATATTTGAAATGACTTCAAATATTTAGAAAACATTTTATTTTTTTGTCTACATCGAATATGTCATCATTATTAATTGCAGTATCCGATCTACATTTAATGTTTCGACCTTTATTATCTGCTTCGTTCACTAGTGTTGATCAGATTTGAACTCAGGATATCGGTATCGAGATTCCACATTACCTCAACTATGCTAGCAGCAACAGTGCTGTTGATATAAATTACCGTGTTTTAATTAATGCAGGTAACTGTATTCTAACGATATAATAATACAAAACCGTACGGAAAACCTATTTGAACGTCAATTTATACAAATAAAATTTTTTAAGTAATTACGACATGTGAAAAAGCTCCAAGCACTCATTTTTGATAAGAATATATGCTAATTAGTGAAGCTCTTGGTGTAAAGTTCTAATTTATTAGATTTCAAATCGAAAAAGCGTTAACAACTTTTTATCATAAACAGTGTCGTAATATATGTTTAGTCTTCAAATGTCAGTATTTTTAAAAAAATTTGATTTTAAATTAAACTGTATAAAAGACATTAAAAACGTATTTTACCGTAGTCATCCAAACAATGATAGTTTAATAGTTAGATCTTAAAATTAAGGACTTTTGTTAATTATTAAGTACTTCTGGGCAAAATAAAATAAAAAATATTACGCTGCAAATACTTTATTAAGGAAGTTAAAGTAGTTTTGAACAACTCACTGATAAGAAAATTTATAACTGTTCTAGCAAATTACAGTAAGTGTCAAATTCGCTCATGTCCGATGATGATTTGCCGTATTGGCTCAGAGGACAACTTGAAATAAATACAGATATATAAGTAAAAACATATTAACTGTAACTAAAAGCTACAATTAGAACTGACTAAAAACCAACTGTTTTTATTATGAAAATGTTAACTCAAAAACGGTTTTTACTGAGTAAAAACAGTAATATTAGTACAAAGTTTTTAAGATTCATCAAAAGCTTGTTATATTATATAACACCAACAGCTTGCTTTTGAACATTTGTTGGTATACATTGATATACATTTTTAAAAATTTGTAGAAAAAGTTACATTAATGATTATTGCAATAATCGTTTTACGTGCCAATATTAAAAAAGTAAGCATTTTTAAATGTTGAGTTTAAACGAGACTTCAATATATATATTTATCTCCTGCTTGTTCGAAAAAAAGAAAAATTAAATTATTTCTAAATTTATGCAAATGCAATTGACCTCTTCTATAAACAAAGTTTTATTTAAAAGGGCCGATATTTTCTGATTATGCATTCGCATTTACGAAAATTCCAAAATAATACTACTTTTTTGTTCTCTCCGATAAAGTGCAAACCAATGAATACATCCCCTCAAAACGCAATTTTAAAAGTTATAAAAAAACAAATATTTTAAGTACTGTTTTAAAAAAACAGGCGTAGTGAGGACAATACTGCCTGCTTTTTGCTAAGCGCCGTAGGTAGAAGATTGTCCATCTCATTAATATAGTTATCAACCTCTGTATAAATTTGCCTTTATTTTGTGAAATTGTCCAATTGCTGGACTATTATAATTATCGTTTTTAACTGTTCAAAAGTATTTATCAGGAATGAGGTAATGTCAATGCTTCAGGTATTTAAAGATATTACTTTATAATTGTAGTTAAGGTTGCCCTTTTATTGTTAAAAACGTAAAATGAATTTTAAACTAAATAATTTTCAAAGTTAAAACAAACTTTTGTGGATAATAAAAAATATGTTTGCATTCGAATTAGGTACTTTATATAATCACATTTCATCAGAGGAAATACGTCATTGTCGCTTATTTAGTCCCGACTTAATGCAGCGTCGATGAATATAAGACAAAATCTGATATACAACAGTTATTTATGATGACCTCTTATACTTATGTCTATACCTCGCTTCTATTCATTATTCAAATCTTAAAAATTGACCTTTTTTCTAAATTATAATGCAAAATCACTAGTCACTGCATGGACCAAAACGTGCTAATAGAATTTATTACAGAAAAATTATAAGCATTTATGATATTTGAAATGACTTCAAATATTTAGAAAACATTTTATTTTTTTGTCTACATCGAATATGTCATCATTATTAATTGCAGTATCCGATCTACATTTAATGTTTCGACCTTTATTATCTGCTTCGTTCACTAGTGTTGATCAGATTTGAACTCAGGATATCGGTATCGAGATTCCACATTACCTCAACTATGCTAGCAGCAACAGTGCTGTTGATATAAATTACCGTGTTTTAATTAATGCAGGTAACTG
>WNNJ02001835.1:0-180007 GCA_012934845.2 Pomphorhynchus laevis
AGGAAACCTGCTTAGCCACATGCCTAATGCTGATTTCTTCTTTTTCCCGTGTAATCCCTTCACATTTTTTGACTCCCTACATTTTCTTTTATGCTGCTGGGTAATTCAGTAGACGTTAAAAAGATCAATTTTTATCATAGCTTGCAAAAATGTACCAACTTTGCCTTGAATTGCATCTCTGGCGTTGCATCGACTGCTTCGGCGGGTATAGCATTCTAGAGGCTGCCGCCCTCGTCGTTTGCGTGAATTTGGGAGTCAGCCGAGAAGTTCTCTGTTAAAACTAAGATTGAAGCAATTGAATTGATCCAATCTTAGTTCATTAAAATTTAGTAATATTTAATCAATCAAAGCAATAATGAAGTATTTTATTTATCAAATAATTTAAAGTTATTTTAATATGAAAATTTTATGTAATTGCATCAAATATCAAGCATTAAATAATTAATTACGCAAAATATTATAATATTTATATAATGTCAGTATTGTAATGTGATATCAAAATATGATAATGTTCTGAGATTAACATTGTTTGGATAAATCAAAATCTCTCTTCATTCTAATGAATTACCAAATGCTAAACAATCACGTATTATGCCTTCTTATACTTGTGTAGTTTATACTTGTAGTACTGTATACTATTGTCCATTGAAATACAATAGCGTTTAAATTTGTTCAGTTTGTTTTAAAATGAATTATTCACTTTTGTCTAAACGACCAAATAAATAATGACCTCTCAGTCCATTATACAATATCACTTGTCCTGACATTACCTAACATTAAGATTATATTGTATGATTAATAAAATCTTATATAATTATGATAGAACAATTATCTGTTATGTTAAGATGATTAATAATATAATCTTATAATAGTATAATCTTCTAAAGTTCAGGGCGTTTAAACATCGAGATGAATAGAAAAAAAAAGTTTTCGTTCACAATTGTCGACTTTTGTAATAGTTCTTTTCGAGTGTTATGTTTAGAAACATTACACTTGAAAAGGACTATTATAATGGTCGAAAATTAGAAATTATTTTTGATATTTCGCTAACTACTGTTAGCATCTTCAGAAAAAAGTTTACCTGAAGATGCCAACAGAAGTTAGCGAAATATCAAAAATAATTTCTTCTTTCCTTTGATCCAGGTCCAATAATTATTTATCAATAATGGATCAGCATCAACTATTTAAAATAAATTGATATATGAACAAAACATACAATAAAACAATCACGTAATATATTATTATAAATAATATATTATTTATCAATAATATTATTTTATTAAGAGCGTACAATTGTGAAAACTATATTGGTATCTTAACAATTTTGCATTTTCGACAATTTAAGTGTTTGTATTTATAAAATTAGTAGCAAACATTATTTTATACTTGTAAACTTTACTGTAAACTCTGAAAATATTTATAGTTGCCTATATTATTTTTTAAATATTATATTATATATTATAATATATATTATATTATTTATATTATAATATTAATACTTATTTATATAATTTTAAATAGTTTATAATGATCCATTATTGATAAATAATTATTGTAGCTGGATCAAATAAAGAAGGAAATTTTTATTTGATATTTCGCTGACCTCTGTTAGCATCTTCAGAAAATTACAATGTTTTTGTAATTTACAATTAAATAAATCATTTCAAATTAAATATAAGAAAATATTTGAAATTAATATAATATAATATAAATTAATATAATAGTATATTATCTATTTATCAATTTTTAAAATTTATAAAGTAACGACATGAAAATTAAATAATTATTGCATTTAATAATTACTGATGGTTCTAACAAGTATATGACAGCTAGTATTACAAAAAACAACTTCACAAAGTTTTTAAATAGTTGATAAATAAATTATTTATCAATAATTTTCATTATTGATAAATAATTATTGGAGTTGGATAAAAGAAAAGAAGAAACTATTTTTGATATTTCGCTAACTTCTGTTAGCATCTTCAGAAAATTACAAATTTTTATTACAAAGTTAGTTATCAATAAGGGATCAGTATCAACTATTTGTGAACAATAATTTTCTTTTTCTATTCATCATGATGTTTAAACGCCCTGAACAATTTGAGGGTACATCGAACGTATCATTGGACATAATCTTATATAATTATGATATAACAATTATCTTTTATGTTAAGATGATTATCTTGTCCAAGAAAACTTGGTCACTTGGACATATGACCAAATTGTAAAGTTGCAATTTGCAAATATTGTCTTTGAATTCTGAAAGAAGGAATAATTTTGATTGCATACAAAATTTATCAAATCAGAGTAGTTGAAATTATATATGTTTTTGTACACTTTATCAATTGGAACATATAATATAAGAGTTTACTCTTGGTGTCACTGACATTAAATTCTATATCTAGCAACTTAACTGCTAATTTTAATTCTCTCGTCAAGCTAAAGAAGCAAAAAACTTCTTTGTTAATCAAATTAAAAACTGCATGTTTTGATTGCCACAAGTAAAAACACACGAGATAAAATATTACTGCTGAAATCAACGAGCTGTAAATACGTTCTCGATCATGATCGATGATTTTGTTGTGCTAGTAAGTGATTGCAATTTCAAGAAGATAAATGAGAAATTGTTTGTTCAGATGATGCAAGAAGCTTTTTCTTTTTAATTTGTTTTTTTTATATCAATATAATAGTTAATGCAAGCTTGAATTATTTGCCTTTAACTTTTATTTTGCATTATTTTTAATTTGCAATACGTAGACTTAGTTAGCTTATTTAAAATAAAATAACGGAACTGAGATGAAAATTAACCAATTAAGTCGATTTAAAACAAATATTTTATGCTTTGATAAAATATCACATGAACTTTAAGACAAATCGAACGATATTTGTTTTGCTTTTTAAACTTCGCAAGAAGTATGATTTTCCAAGATACAATGGATTTTGCAATCGAGTCAGTTTCTTAAAGTCTACTATCTTTCCTTGTATGAAGTGGGTATGAAAAGCAAAATAAGTGATAACTTTTAAATTTGTAGAATACAATTCCTTATTTCATAAAGGGCACTGTTTGATGAAATACAATTTTATCAAATTCAACAATGTTTCCAATCCGGTATAAAAGTTTCACTTATGCAGTTTTAAAACGTGGTTATAAAAGTATAATTCAAATTTGATTGATCCTTAAAACCCTAATTTCACGAACAAAAATATCTATTTGGAGAAATTAGCGGAAATTTGTATAGACATTGATTTTGCTATCATTTGAATTAATTTCGAAAATTGAAGATTTACCTGTCTTTAATAATTCTTCAAATATGATCAATTAGGTATTAAAGTTATTTACTTAATGCTTGATTACTAATACCAGCAGGTTACATAACCTACTTGATTCCAGTATTATCGGCAGAAACTGATACCACTTTTATCACTTTGCTCGTATCCATATGAATGTTTATGTAATTCATAAACATTAGACTGAGCTAAAAAGAGGAAAACATTTAAGTTTATACAAAATAGTGGTCAATTATTTGCATTTTAATTATTTCCTTAATTTAAAATTAAATTTACTTTTGAACTTAAATTAAAGATTTTGACTTTTATAATTTAAGATAAAATAACCATAACCTCTACATATCTCCACCCCCTGTATCTTTTGCCCCATCAATCATCCCCATAGTCCACAATCTTACTTTCTTCTGTTTCCATTTCGATGATCATATTTCCCTTAAACCTTCGTCCTTGACAAGGTCCGTTAGTCTAATTTAATTATCTGTGACATACGCAGTATCAGCCCCCTTATCGACTTCCGTTCTTGTATGCATCTTCTTTCGTCGTTTCTATTCCCTAAAATCGATTACTGCCTCAGCCTTTTGGCCAATTCTACAAAATCTATCATCATACCCCTACAAAACATCATCAACTCCATCGTTCGAGTGCTCCCACGTCTCCGTCGCTTCGACCCCACATCCACATATCTTGCCTAACTCTCCTGGTCCACCATCCACATTCGCATCCAACTCCGCCTTCTTCTCGTCACTTTTCGTTTCAGCGTTGTCGAATCCCCATCGTTCATCAACCTCCCTTTTTAGACGACACTCGTCCCCACCTCTCTATCGCTGCGTTCTCGTCATTCCCTCTTTCTACACGGTCACAATTACTCCAACAACTACGGTCTCCGATGCTTCCTCGTCGCTGATTTACTCGCCTGGAATCAGTTTCTCGACGTCCGCCGCGCTCCCTCTTTTATCACACATCCTACCATCTTGCTTCTCTCGTTTTGATCACACATCCTACCATCTTGCTTCTCTCGATTTGCCTACAATTTATTGTCGTGTTCAAATTCGTCTTCTTATCGTTGCTTTCCGCCTTGTAACTTTTCATACCCCTTCATTTCTCAACCTTCCTTTTCTTGATAATTCCCGTCCTGTTTACTGTTCCTTGCGTTCCTGTAATTCCCTTCTTTTACATGTCCCAAACTACTCTACCTCCTTTGGACTCCGCTCCTTCCTGGTGGCTGCTCCTCTATCGTGGAATCATCTGCCCATTCATATACGCCAATCAACTTCCCTGCAGTGCTTCAAACGACAAATCCGATCCCATCTGAACAATTTAACTGCTTGACTTTCTCATTTTTGTTTGTGGACTTGTAAGCGTACAGCTTGTACGCATTTGCCACATTAAATAAATTTGTATTATTATTATTCAAATATCGTCTCCTTTCCGAACTTCTCGACACATGATTTTTATTTTTTGTGGTCATGTAAGCGTTTGCTACGAAAAATAAATCCTTTTTTAAATCAACGGAACTAAATAGGATAGTTCAGCAGAGGTGCTGAATGGCGGCATTGTTTAGGTATTCATTTGCAACATCGTGCTTTAAACGTGTTCAAGCTTGGAGCAGCAACGACTTCCTCTAGCAGCGTGTTCACATGTTAATTCCCCATCCTTGTCAGTCTGAATATTTTCGGTAATCTACCAAGTCGATATTTATTATAAAACTAATATGTCCCCGCAACCTGCCTACCCGACTAGTGATTACATCGGTAAGATAACCCCCGCATCGTTCGACATGTACCATAGACAAAGCATTACCAAAGCTATGAACCTCTAACGTACCGACAGCATTCCAATACGACTAAGACGTATATTATAATCACTACCACCATAGCCAGCTCTGAGCCTCGAACCGCGCCTAAGAATATATTCCAAGTCTAATAGTTCTTGCTTGGTGACAGGGAAACAAGTCTGAATGGAGTATTCCAAGTGTGACCCGACGAGCGAGGTGAATAACCTCTTGAACATTTGACAGCTTAACATGATGAATGCGCTTTTTATACAATATAATGTCCAAGTAGCTTTACCTAGAGTGATGTGTGTTCAACTTTGTTTTTAAGGATCGAAGTATAATAATGCAAATCTTTACGGTGATGCACTCTCTTTAAGACAATGTCTCCAATATAGTACCTAAGAGTTTCAGACGGGCAACCTATTGGATAAGGATATATTTTTCAACATTTAATTGTAATCCAGTAAATTTGCATCAATTGGACAGAGAGTTCATATCATTTTGTAAATATACTCGATCAGCAGGACTTCTAATGATCGACAAAATCTTTAGATCGTATGCAAAAGCTAAATGATAGCATGATAAGCGGAGTAGCAAATCATTCATAAAGATTATATAAAACAGTGGGCCAAGGACTGATACTTGCGAGACTCAAGAATTAGCATCACCGATTCAGAAAGCGCACCTCCTACACAAACTCTGAAAGACCTATTCAATGAAAATTACATCACCCACTCACAAATATATGGATGGAGTCCATAGTGATACAGTAAAGAGACTATAGCATTATGTGGCACCATATCAAAGGCTTTCGGAAACTCAATGAAAACTGTATGTACCTGAAACCCAGTACTCATAGCATCTGTCCATTTTTTCACGCGCAGTTAGTAGATTAGTTAGGTATGAACGTTCAATCCAAAAACCATGTTGAGAATCAACCAATATATGATTACAGTTCAGATGATCCCTGATTTTACTTGCAATGAGTCCTTCTAAGAGGTTTTCAGAATACACAGGTCAAAATAATGGGCCGAAAGTCCGCACAAAAACTAGCAGCATGCTTTTTGTGAATGGGATACCACGATTGAACATGTCCAACTGTCAGGAATCTAAGATGTGTCCAAGTTATATCTGAAAAACAGAGTTAAACCATTTCTCAGTACGTTCTCTAGGGTTTTCGACGATGAAGAAGGCAATATTGTCTGGTCCCTGGAGATGCAAAGGGATCGAGCTTCATAACCTCGTTCAACACCTTATTAACTCTGAGTAGACCAACAGAACACTGGTGTGCAATCGGAACATTCAACTAAAGTCACGCTCTTTGTCAGTAATGTAAGCTTGCACTAAAAAGCTATCATCTAAATGTTGGGCGATATGATATGGTTCGGTTAAAGTCTCAGCTGGCGTTTGAATTGAGCTAATTATGGTGATAATAGTTTTGTTATTTCTTACATATGACCAAAACTTCGTATGGTTCAAAATGAATTCATGTTGATACCCTCTTCGTACAAATAGCGTTAATAAAATTTTAGTCTATTCCATCAGTTCCGAGAGTCAATGTAAGCACGTTTGGAAGCAGGAGAACGCCTAAACTTGCGTCACAATTTGTTGCGCGACCTGAGAGCATCAAGTAACTCTCTGTCGAACCAAGGAGGATGGACATGTTTGATCTTGCAGGCACGTAGCGGAGCAAAGATGTCCGAAATACGCTACAATTCCTCAAGAAGAAGATCAAAGACTATTGGAACATTCGAACCGAAGTGAACATGAAGACTTACCAGATGCCCTTCGGGAAGTTTGTAACAAGTTGACTAGCATCAACACTAACCCAACAACCGTATTTTTTAATTTGAGTTTTGAGAGGCCATGTTGAATCCGAGGGTCGCATACAGAGTAGACAGGGATCGCTGTCGCCGATTGGTGTGCCATAACGAACACCTGAGACATCTCCCAAAGACTTAGTAAATACCAAATCAAGTATAGAAGGCGTCTTTGTCACACAATTAGGTTTTTAATATTTTGAACCATTAGCATTTCGAGTAACAGAAAATTACTAAATACTTTCCCAATTCCGTGATGTGGTCGTGAAAAGCTACTTTCCAGTATATGTGGGGGATATTGAAGTCACCTAAAAGCAGAATCAGAGGATACAAAGATAAACTCATGATACCAGGAGACTATTTCGCGCATATGCGGCAACATCACATCCACGTTTACTAAACGAGCGATCCGAACGTATAGAGCATGGTTAGCAATGCCAACACAATCATCTGGAATGTTAGCATGTAGCCATGTTTTGGTCATACATAATACATCAAAACGTTTCGATGCTACAAGGAATTTAATTTCAGAGGACTGAGTCAGAAGATTGCGAGCATTTAAATAACCAACTTAAACGATCGTATAATGGCAAACTGTGACACACTCGGTAACGCTTGGGAAGTCAACTAGTTCACCTGCACATGAATTACTAGTATAGAAGTTTGACTCTACAAAGGTAAGGGTTTCCACCGGACAGCCGTGCTTCACTTGACCACCCAAAAATTCCGGACACAAAGGTTGATTTTGCCTGTTTTCCAACGGTCGGTGCAGCTCATTGAATGCCTCGTACCTTCTCAAACGATCTGCAGATAAATCACCGACTATACGAAAATCAGAACCTGATAATCTAAATATATACTTTAATAGGAAATTAACATGATCTTTTGAGTCAAGAACAACTTTTGAAAGCTTCGGCTTGACTGACAGTTTCTTGCCTAGTTAAAAAACTCCCAGAGCTTTTAGACACCGCAACATCCACATCGCTCTGGAGAAAAATAAAACACATCGCGAAGATGCTTAATATAGTCATCCAATCTACTTTGCGGATTGTTACTGAGTCATTCTTTAACTAATATGTCGATATTTTCAAAGCCTGAATTGATGAATAAAATAGTTTTTGATGTTAACTCAGAATAAGTGACTAGAATGTAAGATGTCTGCAGTTTGTTTTAGGAATAATGCTACTGAAATAAACCAATACAAACTCAGCAAACATACACCGCTCTACTAAATTGTGTTAATACATGCAGTTAAACTAATCAATTGGATCATGACCGCCCCGTTAAATTTTCCCTTTCTGAAATCGACGTGGATGTAAAAAAATTAATTCAGATATTTGCATTCCATTGGGAAGAATACTTAGGATGAATTAGATGGAATAAATACGTAACTGATAAAAATATTTTCTTAATATTAACTAATAACATGCACAAATAGAATAAAATGTACAGTTTACTGATCAATCCTCGGCATATATGATAAGTCTTCTATATTGCATAGCGGGATCACGCTCCACCAGCAAACACCAACGCGATGCTTTCCAAGTTAGCCATTCAGGGTCTACCACACACCTGAGAGCCCAAACGAAACTCACGATGGACGGTAGTATCTACATGAGAAGCTTGAGAAACCTTAGTCTTTGCTTAGGGGGACGTCTTCTTGAAAAGAAGACTAATCCCGATATTGCCCATGTACACCGAAGGCCACCTGAGTGTTCTCACTTAATGACGGATGCTGGGCAGTTTCAGGACACATCTAAGTTCTCTTCAGGACATTCTTAAATCTATTCAAGTAGGATCCAACAGTCCAGTCTACCGTAACGGTAAACCCTGGTATCTTACTCTATGTGTAAATACTGGGAGTTGTTGATTGTGCAAAATGGATGAGATAGCAGAGGTTGCTAGTCTCTTTTTTCTGTGACAGGAGCGCCATGAAAGACAACCACCTGCGATTTTGATGAGTTGAATAAAATATTTAAATGGGCTGGCTGGTCTTTTAATCATAAAAAGAAACGGCTGATGTCCGAGACTACATATGTGCACCTGCGTCTTCTAAACTGGGATGTGGTATCATCAGCATATACCACTAGATGTTGATCACGTTGAAAATGGTTTGAACAAAACAATGGATGCAGAATGATACAAAATAGGAGAAAGTGGGAAGCCTTGAGGCACACCTGTAATTGGGTAGAATTGACGAGCATCATGGTCATCCTCGTAAAATTGCTTGGTAAACACTAATATCTTTACCTTGTTATCTCCAAGGCAAACTGAGGAACCTGAGAGAGGATATAACAAAAGGAATAGAGATGCGTTCAAATGCAGCAGAAAAATCAAGAAAAACAGCCAAAGTAAGCTGATGGCTGTTTTATTGGTAAAACCGATGAACTTTATATATTTCCGAGTAGACCGACCGACTCTCAACAAACCCATTAAAACCTGGTGGGATTAAATTACGTCAAATTAAATTATCACGGATTTTATGCGCAATCGCGTTTTCGTAAATGGAGATGAGTGTATTTGTTATTGAAATTAGCAGCATATCATTAGGACATGTAACCGGCCTCCTCTTTGGAAAAATATTCGAAAGCTAATGTTAATAACGGCAATATCAGATGGTGAGGCTTAAAGCATAGTGATGGCGACCTCCTTTCTCTGATTGTCTGTCAAAAGCTGACAGACGCGAGTGTAAAGTTGCGAATGGGTTTTGGATGTTCGCGGAAGCGGACCCTAAGAGTGACGAATATCCTTAACCGAAATATCCCTACTCCTGAAACCGCCCCCAGGTAGGGATTGGTTAAGGAGAAAGAGTGGCTTCATAATTGTGATGGGATAGTGACTCTTTCAAATCTTTATCAAAACATATTACCGATCAAGCCCGATGTCATCTCCTTCCAGCTGACAAACTTCTCTTTCTTGAAAATTTCCCATAAAAAAGACTAAGATGGACTAAGACGAACAATGCTAGCCTAATCCCTGATCAGTTGGAGTCTATACTTAGAACTCCAATATTTTCTCGAGAGAGAGCTTGTCGAGAGATTGGGGAGACGTAACATTTTTCATAGGACCTTGCGTTTTGTCTTAGTGGGATTGAACATACGAACTTTGTAGGTAGTTGAAAGTATTGCGATAGCTTGCGAAGAGAGATATGAATTGAATCGGGTCAAACTATCACGATCTACAACAGTAGATCGTGATGAAGTAGATCTACAACAGTAGATCGAAGTAGGTCTTGCGAGGTGGTCAATTGTTGACCTTGACTGCTTAGTACAGACGGGCTTAAGCAGCCACTTCACATGTATCAGTAGAATGTCGATGAGATAATTAGTTTTGGATTAATGAAAGGTCGGGATTGTAGTTTGTGAATAAGATAATCGTCCCTTGCTCTGATGAGTGATGCTTTAATCTAACGACCAGTTATGTCGTTGAAGTCACAAGGTATCATATCATCGTTGCTGCCTAATATACGATCAAGGATGTCATGGTTCTTGCGAATTTCCTTAAGTAGAATATAGATATTGGCTATGCTGATGCGTTTACCGTCCTTCCAACTTTATAGCTAAACAAGACATGGCAGGACATGAATAATTTAGCAAGAGGGAGGACTTAAGGGGCATTTAACTTAGGTTACAAGACTTTGAGATGAAGAGGTATGATGAGGGGCTTAATACGGAGTATAGTGGGCGGGTATATACGTTGGTATAACTCGATTAATGTCGTGGGAAGATCGGATCGATTTAGTCTCCTGAAGGACTGTAACATCTGCATTTCGACCAGATAAAATACTAAGAGCAGAAGGACCTCCTGAATTCCACTGAAAGATATTCAGTGAAGTAGGATCTGAACTGCTACTCATTGCTTTGATTTAAGGGTGGGAGTGCGGCCTTACTAATTGAGGTCAATAGTGAAAGAGCTGCCCCTTTCACTACCGAAACCAACAAGGGACTCGCCGTTCCCCTGGGCTGGTGGGAATATCATCATTTCTCACGCTGACGCATTCATCAATAAGAGCTACTCTATTTATTAGTTTCAAATGACCGCTTTTCTTTGATAATTTGATTACCTTCTTACCATTGGCGGTTGAGGCCTTTCGTTATAAGTTCTTCACTCAATATGTACTGAAGCCAGAGGCTTAATCTGATTCATTGCCGAGACCAATTGATTTATCAAGTTCTCAAAACTTTTAGTCTGCTATGCCATTTTCACCTACATGATGGCTTTGAAATCTGGATAATCACTTTAACGAGTTGAAAGTATCGATCATTGAGGAGTCCACACCTTTTAGGTTCGTTTTAATCGCATCAGCAAAGATTGACACTGTCGCGGAAGAGTACTTAAAATGCCGGCTTTGAAATTCTTTAAAAAACCTTACATTTTTCGAGTATGCAGCATGATTCAATCCGTAGTTTGAACATATAGGGCCTTGGTCTTTTGGGAAACTACCCATGTGGCCTGAGTCTTTGCAAGTGGGCCATTGCGGTGTCAACATTGCAAATTAAGCCACAGTGACCCCACTGATGACATTTTTTGCATTAGATGAAATATGTTGGAAGGTAAGATTTGTCTCCAGAAAGGGGTTGTGAGAATTTTTCACCAATATCATGGCGCTGTCTAATGTCGTTGTGACAAACGCCACTGGTAGTAACGAGCATCCTTTCTTTTGGTATAACGCTCGTCGGTCAGTGTGAAGCCTTTTCCAATTCTTTAATGTCATCACCAAATTTTGTGGTAAATGAAATTCTGTAAATCGTTGAATACTTTCTGGCAGAATTCTAGATTATTCTGCCAGGATATTTGCCAACGTAGGGGTTTAAAAAATGGAAATAATCGTCGACTTTCTGTGGAGAGCTTATTCTTATTTCCACAAGGTTTACAAGGTTTTCACAAGGGGAATTCAATTGAATTAAGTAAAATTCCAATAACTTACTTTGGTTCATTGTAGCGGTCGACTTTGGAAGATAAATCGCTGTAAGAAGTCGTATTTTTCATTTTTTCGTTTTTTGATTTCCATTGAAATTTGCTAGTTTTACAAAATCCTTTGATGCTCCGAAAGCACTGTTATCAAACTGTTATATAATCATGTATACAACTATATATAATCTGGTTGGTTTATATATACCAACCATCTAAAAAAGCAAAAAAAAACGAAAAAAGCATGTCGGAGCTTCAAAGCTCGTTATTTTGCAACGATTTTCAAGCAAACACGAAAGAGGCGAATGTTCCTGGTCATCAATTCTCTTCCAAAGGTAGGACGGACTCACAAGTCCGTCCTACCGGTGATTTTTGTTTTCTGGACTAGGATAAGGGGATAATCCAAAGCTAGCACATTTGTGCATAATACAGGCGTCAAAACCTATAGAAAAACATAACTTGTTCCAAACGTTTCTTCGTGATTTTATTAGTCTTCACGACAAAATAGTTATATTTAACTCTGTTAAGGTTTATCCCAACTCAGTGAAGATTTCTTTTACTAACGCCTCAATATTGAATGAGTATAAGGCTTATTTCGAGGAGCATTATCTTGATCACGAGTCGATCATTATCAAGCCGCTCCAATGTAGCCTTAAGATTTCGAACTTTCCACTGTACTTAGACGAGGATGACTCGAACAAGCTCAAGAGTCGCTTCAAATTGCACTCAGTTAGGCAAACACTGGGGAAGGGGCGAGGCCCTCCCAGTTGGATTTGCGAATGCTGATTTAGATATTGGATTACTATTATCCCGTTCCTCAGGCAACCCCTTAACTTAAAATTTACAATAATTGAGGAAGACAGATGGACGTTCCCCCACTGTCAAAGATGCCACTGCTGGGGACATTGGGGGTCTACATGCAGTAAGGCCCAAACATGTGGGGTATGTGGAACGACTGAGTGTACCCACATGGTCAACAATGAAAAATGTCTGGCACCTCCTCCTGCATTAACTGCCGTAAGGATCATCCTGCATGGTTGCGCAAGTGCGCCTCGTTCAAGAAATATCGTCAACGATTTATGAAACCTCCGTCTCACTCCTATGTAGAAGCTGCTGCTCCAGTCGGAATGTCGAACAACGACATCCTTACACTTTTGGCGAATCAAAAACGCACAATCATCGCTGAGCTAAAGGCCTTTTTTATCCCTCTGGTCACTCCTACTGTCACTTAGGCTCCAGTAGACCTAAAGTCAACCCCCCGAACTATGAAGAGGGGGGTTCTGCCAGAATGGTTCCCCCACTTAAGGTAGGAAAGATTCTAAAAGACTTAAGTGCCTCTTAGGGAAATGAAGATATTGCCTTGGGGGGTCTGGGCTGTGATGGGGCTAATGGCAAGGGGACAACCCTCTTGCACCTAGTTCTGTCTAGGTTGGCATCCCCCTTCCAACTAATTTAACACAATGGTGAGTAAACCCGAGCCTTTTTCACTGAATATTCTTCAGTAGAATTCGGGAGGTGCTTATGCCCTTAGACTTTTATCTGGTAGAGACGCAGATGTTATAGTCCTTCAGGAGACACGGTCTATCCGTCTCCCCCCGGACATTACTCGACACTTCCCAAAGCACATTTATACCCACTATACTCCGTACATAACCCCATCTCACTCCTCTTCATCTCAAGGACTATTGACCTTAGTTAAATGCTCCCTAAGATCTTCTCTCCTGTTGAATTACTCTCGTCCAGCCCTGTCTTGTTTGGTAGTTTCACTCGTTAAGAACGGTAAACGTCTCAGTCTAGCCAATGTCTACATTCGTCCATGGAAGATTCACAAGAACCGTGAACTCCTGGATGGGATTATTGACGGCGGCTATGACATGATACTAGGAGATTTCAACGACAGAACTGGTCGTTGGATCAACGCATCGATACGCAGAGCTATGAACGGTTACTTCATTCATAAACCACCGTCCCCTCCTTTCATTGCACATCAACGAATTCAATCCTCGATATTTTACTGCTCCACTCGAGGTGGTTGCTTACACCCCTCTGTACGGAGGAGTCGCGTCAACAACCGTCCACCTCTCATGATCTCATTCGTTGGCGGATAGAGCAGGACACGCTGCTGAGAAGGAGGTTTTACTTTGATCCAATCAGAGTAACCTTCTTTCAGGCGGCTATCCAACGCTTCCCCCGGATAGGAAATGAGAGTCTAACCGAATTCAATACCTACCTCTTTTCGCAAGCTACCGGGATTCTTTCGACTACCTATAAAGGTCGCATTTTTAATCCCACTCCAACAAAACTCAAGGTCCTAGCCAAATTACTAAACCTCCCTAATCTCTCTGCTTCCGCCAGACAAACTATCTCGACTGGATACTGGAGCACTAGGTATAGGTTCCTCTGAGTAAGGATAAGGCGAGTATTGCCCGTCTTAAGCCGGTTCAGTCTTCCTTTTGGAAGGTATTCAAGAAGGAGAAGTTTGTATGTTGGAAGGATAGAGCATTGGGTTGGATAGGAGAGATATCCCTTGATAAAGTTTTGGAGGAGTCACTTGCCCATCACAATTATGGAGCCACTCAATCACCTCAACCAATCCCGCCCTGGGGTGACTAAAGGAGTAGGGATTTATCGGTGAATGATATTCTCGACTCCTGGGGTCCACTTCAGGGCACATCCAAATTCGTCGCTCTACTTTCCTCTCGGGTATGTCTGTTTCTGACTGCCAATCAGAGAAGAAAGGTGGCCGCACAATGCTATTTGCTTCCCCTTCCGATGTAGCAGGCATCAATATCAGTAAACGCGTTTTTATCCCTAAGGTTAAATATTGCTCTTATCCTAAAGATTTGCGTCCCATCTCGATACAAAATGCCCTCGTGTCGATTTACAAGAAAGCGCTTGCGCGTAAAATCCGCGACCATATGTTAAGGCGTAATGTTATCACTCCTGGTTTTCATGGGTACGTCAAAGGTCGCTCGGTCCATTCAGCAGTAGGTGAGGTGGAGCAGTTTTGTCGGGAAAATAGCCATCGTCTGGTAGTGGCCGTTTTCCTGGACTTCTCTGCTGCATTTGACCGCATCTCCATTCCCTTCGTGATCTCTTCTCTCAGGTCCCTCGGGTTGCCTGCGAGAATAGTGAACAGGGTGGAGATACTGCTGTACACCAAGCGTTTTTATTATGAAGACGACCCTGATGCGCGTCAGTTCTACTCTATTACGGGCGTGCCTCAAGGCTCCCCTCTTTCTCCCATCTTATATCTTGCTGCTTCCATTAATCTGTTCAAAATTTTTAAATGCGAACAGCGTATTGTGGTGTACGCTGATGACACCACAGCCCTGTTCACTGGACGCAGGTGCAAGGACGTAGTCTCTAACATCAGCCGATTCTTTTTAAGATTAAAAGACCAGCTTCCACCTTCCAATCTTATTTTAAACTCCGCCAAATCGCAGGCGGTTTTCTTTCATGGCACCTGTGCTACAAAGCAAAAACTTAAGAGATTGGCACTCTCTGCCCTCTCCTCCATATTTGCCCATGAACCACTCCCAGTCTTCACGAGTCGAGTAAAATACCTGGGGTTCATCGTTACGGTGAACTGGTCGGCGAAAGTTGACTTGGATAGACTTAAAGGTATCCTTAGGCGAGCTAGATGGGCCCTGAAACGGGCTCAAGACCTGTCATTGAAATGGAAAACCCAGGTGCGTCTCTGTGGCACTCGCGCTATCTCGGGATTAGTCTTATTTTCAAGAGGACGTCCCCCAGAGCAAAGGCTACGGTTTATTAAGCTCCTCGTTTCTCGTTTACCCAGCATAGTTCGCCTCGATTGAATTATATTTTATATACCAACCATATTCAGCATATACTACCATATTACACTATATTCAGCATATACCACCAACCTATAGCATTAGCACATACCACCAGATGTAGAGAAATCGACTCCTCTAAAACTATGTCGAGGCCCAGGTATCAAATCAATAGACCATTATGTTTCCAACTGATAATTATTAAGTAATATGCATCAACAATGAACATGATATTACAAAATCAAACTCGCACATTGGGCTGAACACCACCTGCAAGGAAATAATGATCATATTAACATAATATATGTCCGACATAATCGTGACTATTTGAAAACAGTATTATCCATCTATTGGGAAGATTACTTAAGATAAATTAGATAAAAAACATTACCGCATCATTCTCGGATAAAGGCTGATGTAGGATAATTAATTTAGATAAAATTCGAGGTTTGTTGTCCTGATTTTGATCTTAATGATCAGTATAATTCATGATGCTTGTAGCATTTATTCACCGCTGTATTTATTTTCGTAACCTGTCTCTTTTCTGACTAGACATTCTTTATTTTATCTAGATATTCTGAATTGTATTATATTTAAACTTGTATACCTCTCTCAATTCAAAAGTGGTTAATTTTTGTTTCAGCTCATGCTATATTCTTTGTAGGTTCATAACCTCGATTTCGATGTGTAGAAACACTAGAATATTACATGTTTTGCATCATTTCCCTCTGTATCATATTTTACAAGAGAAAAGATAACCCATAAAACAAAAATATATCAATTTAAACAAAATGTATGTATATTTTTTAAATTTAATTTATTATAGCGCTATAACAGTGTTCTGACATATAATGGTATCTATAATTGCATTTATTAACTTTATAATTTATTAAATTTCAATTGTACCGTTCCCACTTCCTTTGATCAGGTAAATCGAATGTCTATTTGCCTATTTACCTTGATCAGGTAAACCGAATGTCAATTTATTGGCAAACCGCTATTCTTTTACATCACTATTTTTATTACCAATATTCTATTAACCTTTTTCTTCTCTCAAATTAATTATATATTTATCTATTTTTTAAATATAATATAAAAATTGCAACCACAAAATCACTTTGCTTGAATTAAAGAGTACCCTTTCATTTAACAGTGAAATATTCAAAAAATACCCGTTTGATGTTCATTACACGATAATTCTTAATATATATATATATATATATGATCAATGCTAGTCGATAAGTTTTCGGATTCTTTCTAGTTGTACTTTGATTTAAATTTATTCTCTTATTTTATATAGTTTACAAATTTTCACTTTAACATAAATCGTTCTTGTCTAATTAATTTAATATTTCAAGGCGATTTGCAGAAAATGGAAACATCAAGTCGAGATATCTGCTTTTCATCTTTTATAGAATCATATGCAACGAAAATTACCAGTTCTGCGTTCTATCCGTTCCCTTGTAATACAAGAAATAAGAGCAATTTTATTATAAAACTTTCAGTCAGTTATCGATTTGTTCTTTTAAATAATAAAACCGTTGAAAATTCCATAGTGAATAAAATAGCAAAATTTATTCACAACATCGTAAAACGACGAGTTTGATAAGTATTCTTCAATTAGTTAAAATGATTTGATACTTCATAAATCACTGTCATTGTTTAACCAAGCTTATCATTCGAGTGAGTCATTCCGCTTTGCAATCTAAACCACAACATTTACTCAAATGAATATTAGCGAAAATCACTGAATACGTTAACAGCTCCCGAAACAAATTCAAGCATTTATTCCTAAATATATACCCTGTTCTCTTGAATTGGATCCTGCTTGGACAATTCATCAATTAAAAAATCTTGCTGTATCGAAACAAGATTATCATGAAAGCGAATTGTTATTTTGAATGGACTTGCCTTGACATGTGATCTCGAAGATGCTTATTATGTTTCCTGATAGTGGAAACGAGCAACTTGGTTCATTTTACTGACGATGTCTTCCAATTATTATTAGCTTATCTGATAATATATTAATACATGAACAAATATCATAATAATATCATAATACATAATAATATCTTAATACATAATAATATCTTAATACATAATAATATCTTAAAGCATGAACTAAATCATTATCTTGCAAAATCATATTATCGCCACTCCTAACATAAATGCTACCATACTTTAAAATTAAAAATCAAAAAGTAGATTTTAATGAATTTTATCCATTTTCATTATGTAAACCTGAATATGGTGTCATCTAAATATCGTCACTCTATAAAAATAAGAAAGTATGATTGGTTCCTTTAAATTTTTGTTTATTTTGCAATTATTTTTTAATATCAAGTGATTGGTATCTATTTTCAAAACGAAAATGTCGGTTAAAGTATATTGCAATAACAAATGCACTATATCGCTTTAATACCTGAAAAGAAAGGAAGCAGAAACCCGAAAGTATGCTAATTACTCAAAGATTTAAGTAAATCAGATTTAATAAATCAGTAAATGTTAGCTGTAATCAGTAAATATTGCAATTTAATATTTAATTATGAAAATTAAATATTAAACATTAATATTTAATGTTTAATTGAATATAAATTAAACATAAAACATTAATGTTTAATTAATAAATGTAAATAAACAACACTTTCAGCCATGTAGAAATTTAATTGATTGAAATTAAAATTTAATTGATTGTTTGATGTTGTAAAATGACAATTTATCTTAAACGATCGGTCGATTTCAAGAGTGTAATATTATTAGCTTCACAAAATTTAAAAAATCGAATTAAATTGATTACAATAGCAAAATGACCTTATATTCAAAGCTTTTAATTATTATTTTAAAATTCCAAATCCTTGAATTGGAGAATAAACTGGTTTCTCTAAATTATATTGTATTTTAAGGTCACACCCACAAATGAAAATTGGAAATATTTTCAATATTATGACAGAACAAATATGTCATAATCAGAGAACTAAGAACTTAGCTATCTAAATAACAATTAACTTATTTTAATTAAATATTCCTTTTTTTTCAAAACCGTGTCTTATTTTATACAAAAATACAATGATTTTTCAAAAATCTCATCAGTTGATAGACTCTGATTTTGTTCTGTCAAAATATTAAAAATATTTCCAATTTTCATTTGCTCTGTATGGCCTTTCAATTCAATAAAATTAAGAAAAAAATAGCAGGTCTCATTACAATTTAAGGCTTTAAAATAAAAATATGTGAAGCATCTTAAATTTACAGCAATTGATGAAATTTTTGAAATTTTTGAAATTTTCAAACATGGTTCTAAAGAAGATATCTACTATAAGATATCTAAATATATGGGGAATTACAATTAAATATTTCTGATGATGACAGATTTGTTTCTTCTTTGCAATTTCTTTAGTGTTTAGAATTAAGCAAACTATGCAGTAGCAATTTTTTTACAGTACATTATTAACTTTGCTTCAATAGAATTGGTTTTTGAGTCTAATTGAAATTACAAACCATCTAGATACACATCTTAACCAGTAGAAAATTTCTTCTAGACTTAAAAAGTAACATTTCATCTTGAATATTTTGATATATTAAGCTTCGTTATGTCGAATTTATTGTAATCACAGTTGACGACCTTAAACGCACCTTAATTGAGACTTTATTTTAAATTCGAAAATGTTTCTTGATTTAAATCTTTGCGTTTATTTTTTTAATAATTATTGGAGCTAGATCAAAGGAAAGAAGAAATTATTTTCGATATTTCTATAACTACTTCTGTTAGCATCTTCAGAAAATTAATAATTTGTAATTATGTAATTTTATGAAGATGCTAACAGAAATTAGCGAAATATCAAAAATAATTTCTTCTTTCCTTTTATCCAAATAATTATTTATCAATAATGAAGCAATATCAACTATTTAAAAACTTTGTGAAGTTGTTTTTTTGTAATACTAGCTGTCATATACTTGTTAGAACCATCAGCGAGGGTACGTGTCCATAAACATGTGTATTGAATTTTTCAATAAGATCGGTATCTAAAGAGACAAAGATTTTACTGACGTTATATTTTGTTAAAATAAACATATTTGGCCATTACATAATGACTTTTGCGTATAAAACCTCCAAGTCATGAAGTTATCCATCTCAGTTCACAGCACCAATTTTAATCCGCGAAATATGCGCAACTCTTTCGCAAACAGTAGTTAGCGAAATATCAAAAATAATTTCTTCTTTCCTTTTATCCAAATAATTATTTATCAATAATGAAGCAATATCAACTATTTAAAAACTTTGTGAAGTTGTTTTTTTGTAATACTAGCTGTCATATACTTGTTAGAACCATCAGCGAGGGTACGTGTCCATAAACATGTGTATTGAATTTTTCAATTAGATCGGTATCTAAAGAGACAAAGATTTTACTGACGTTATATTTTGTTAAAATAAACATATTTGGCCATTACATAATGACTTTTGCGTATAAAACCTCCAAGTCATGAAGTTATCCATCTCAGTTCACAGCACCAATTTTAATCCGCGAAATATGCGCAACTCTTTCGCAAACAGTAGTTAGCGAAATATCAAAAATAATTTCTTCTTTCCTTTTATCCAAATAATTATTTATCAATAATGAAGCAATATCAACTATTTAAAAACTTTGTGAAGTTGTTTTTTTGTAATACTAGCTGTCATATACTTGTTAGAACCATCAGCGAGGGTACGTGTCCATAAACATGTGTATTGAATTTTTCAATTAGATCGGTATCTATAGAGACAAAGATTTTACTGACGTTATATTTTGTTAAAATAAACATATTTGGCCATTACATAATGACTTTTGCGTATAAAACCTCCAAGTCATGAAGTTATCCATCTCAGTTCACAGCACCAATTTTAATCCGCGAAATATGCGCAACTCTTTCGCAAACAGTAGTTAGCGAAATATCAAAAATAATTTATTCTTTCCTTTTATCCAGCTCCAATATTTTATTATTTTATTTGAAAAAGAAATAATTTTTTTATATTTCTAGCAATTGTTAAATTACTCTTAAGGCGGTAATTTGAAACATATTCAATCAACTAGCTCAGCAATTCTAGTATTTCATTTAAATTATTTATATTAAATCAGTTAATTTTGTAAATTACCTTTGACTATAAATATTTTAAATTAATATTTAAAAGTTACCAAATTATATTCTGTAAAATATATTTTTATTATTCATTGTTTAATTTCTAAATTATCTAAGTTGTAAAAATGAATAATTTTATTAATAATATATTTGAAATTATTTTTAAACTAAATAAATTTAGATATTTTAATTTTTAATTTATAGAGAATTTATGATCAGCACTAATTCTTTCATAAATTCAATCAATTTACAATTTGATTACGCAAATAGTTAGAATACTATAAATATTCCGAGCTGTTCTTGTATAATAATATTACGTTCGGTTATTAAGTATATGAAGATAATTTATTAATTTGGTTAAATATTTCTACAAATGTAATTAATACTGATAATTCTGAAAAGTTAAATTACAAAAGTTTATATTAACATAATCTTATAATTAAGATTATGAGTATATAATATAAGATTATATCATGTAAGAATTTATCATATAAGATTATTTTATATAAGATATAATATAATAATTAATATAAATGATAAATATAATATATAATTAATATTAATATAATATATTACATGAAATAATATAAGATTATATTATTATTCAACAAAAATACATTAAAACATCTTACTAACAATATTGTGTTATTGTAACAATATTTCCAAAACAAAAATTGTCTAAATAGATCTTGTTAAGTTTCAAAACACAGTGAAGGTTAGCGACCGTGAAATATCATCACCCACTGTGTGAGATATGCGTTGGTTTGTGCTTTATTATATATTTCCATTGACCATTCTCCCACTGGATTTTCATTCCAGAAATGCACCGACATAAACGGCCATCTATAAAATCCGGATGTAGATGCATCTGCCTTTCGAAAGTGTAAAATAGTGGATTTTGTATTTGCTGGAGATGTAATAACGATCTGCAAATCGCCTCTTCTTTTACTATCCAAGGTAAGCAATATTTCAACGTGTTCGAGCTTAGAAATTGATGATGCACATGCGTTTGTCATTAACTTTCCTTTCAATACATTACGCGGTGGTATAGAATGATGATCGTTTTGAATAACATGAACAGCACATGATATTCTTTCAGGAACATTTTCCCATAATTTAGCCTTTCTTACCATTAGGTCAGCATTTATCAAACCGAAACCAAAATATTCGCTAAATGCATAACCAGCGGCGTTAGTTTGCCATTCTCCGTGTAGTCCATTATTAGAAGAACTCTCGACAATAATGTGTTGTACATCTCTCCAAGTAAGTTTAGGATTTGCTTCCAATGCAAGCGCAATTATACCCGCCATTATTGGCGCGGACGCACTTGTTCCCGAATGCGTATTCGTACATCCTCCGTAGATATCAGTTGTTGATACGGCACGTTCATTGAGCACTTGATAACCACTGCTATAAGTCGACGATAGCACGGATGAGCATAATTCTACGTATGGCGGTATGATACCTTTTTCACTTGTACTGCTTACAGTAATGGTATAAGGTGATGATGTATATCCGTCACAATTACAATCGTCACTATCACGACCTCCATTGCCAGCTGCCCATACGTAAATTGATCCAAGACCATTACGTCCTTCCATAATTGCCTTTTCTAAAGAAGCAAGTCCTCTTTTACCCGGGCCATCTAATTTTTGGCCGTTATCTCGTGGACCCCAACTAGCACTGTATATGTCAATATAATCATGTCTGAAAGAAATTGCTGCAGCCTCAGAGCTATCAACTACACGCCCGTCAAGTATTCTAATCCCTCCTATTTGACTATTGAAAGCAACACCGACAATGCAGTTGCTATTGTTAGCTTCGGCGGCTATCTGACCAGCACATCGTGTACCATGCCGATTAACGTTGTTCCATGTAACAGACGGCATTGGATCGAAATCATTGTCATTTATGTCAAAACTGGCTTTCGAGTCGTAATTGCGGATCAAATCTACATGATTATAGTCAATACCGTCATCAATAACTGCTATATGCACACCTTTTCCTGAATAACCTTGAAGCCACGCCCCGTATATATTCATTCTTCTGGCTTGCTCGAATTTTGGATTCAGATACCACATTTTGGGCCAAAATGGATCATTAAATATACTATCAATAAATTCACCGTTTAATTCTCTGTTATCGCTTTGAGACATTAGCCTTGAGTAGTTAACAGATGGAAAAGTTTTATTTTCGGATGATAATTTAATATCATATTCATTCGTGTCGATAGTAGCAAATGTTGAACTGTTGTTTTCAGTTATTTCGTCTTCTCGACTGAGGTATTCCGAACCCCAATCTATTTGAATATTGGTGAGAAGAGGGCTAGATCTAATCCAATCCACTGTAGCCATAAACAATGGACTTACTTTGTCGTCCAGATTATTCGGCACGTCTATCAATACGGGACTACATGTTCTATCTTTGAAAAATTCACTTACACGAACAGATTTACCAAACTCTTTCTTTAGCAAATTTAAAAGTGATTTGCATTCAACGGACGAACTGCCAAAGTTTTCAGTTAGTACATCAGCTACCAATCTAATGCAGTTTATAAAACTCAAATTTATTAACAATAAAAACAAGCCGGTGATCTGGTTCATAGCGGTTACAATCAAAATCTAAAATACAAAATGTTAATTAATTAAAATTAGTAATTTTCAGTTATTAGTAAAATTAGTTAATTAATTAGTTAATTTTAGTTATTATCAAATATCAGATAAAATGTCTTCAAAATATCAGATAGTGGAAACATGTTGCGAATCGGGTTATTCGAGTTGCCGTGATTTTTAGCGACAGATTAAATCCTTATATTAGATAATCCGAATAATTTTGCTGTTTGGACATTTTCTCTCCCAGTCTTTACGAGGTATACTCTGGGATTTGTCAAGGTATACTCCTGGGTTCCCTAGTCATCCTCAGAATGTGTCGTGGCCACCCTTTCTAATCATAATATTAAAGCAGCGGTTTTATTCCTAAATTATGACTGATGACCTAGTTCTTGCTCTTATTAGTTGTCAAAAAATAGCTTTTAAAATGAAATCAACAATCAAGTATAATTCAATAAACCCTTTTTAGCTTAAAACGCTAAATTAACATTTAAATCCAATTTAAATACTTATTACTAATTCAATAAACCTTAAATTCTTTATTTTAGTCCAATGATCAATTATCAAATTTTGCTTATCTTAGCTGATCAATTGAGGTCAAGTTAATCTTTAGGGTCCACAAGCACAAATTTGCTTTATGGTGATCTACAGCGGCGTTGAGAGTCTAATAAAATAAACTTTTAAGAATCAGTCAGAAATATGCTCAAGTCTGAAAATATGAGAATAAATCATAGTCTAAAAGTCTAACCGAGCAAACTCAACTTGAGCTTGTCTACTGATCAGACAGAGAGGTATATCTCTTCAGTTATAACAGCTATTGAAATTACTTATATATATCTGTCATTTATTGCCTTAAGCGGTTCAAAAGAATAAGAAGCAACAAGCCTCAAGCAAATACAAAATCACATTTTAAAAGTGTCGTGGCTTGGATTTTTGATATTAGCATAGCCGAAATAGTGGCAATTTACGAAATAAGCATATAACAAGCGATAATACTGTTTCTAATAAATATTAACTAGGTTGAACTTGCATTTTTAAATATGTCAATTAAGTAAAACTATGGTAGTCGCTAAAACTCAAGCTTTCTAACCTTGTAGTATTTATTAATGCCTATTGTGATTGAATAAAAAACGAGTTGTAGTGTTTTAAATTCAAGCTTATTGACTTTGATTGAAGTAGCCAATTCATGGTGATGAACATTTGAAGTGTTATACAATAATAATTAACCTACTTGAACTGCAGCAAATTATGGGATGATTTTCAATACTGATATCATGAAATTGTATTATAAAAAATCACATGTCCTCCTAAAGTTGCGTTATTCAAACGCAACTTTTATTCAACTTCTCGTACAGTATTTTAAATTGCTTTCATGGGTGAATTGATACTCAGGTAAAAGTTTAAATATAAACTTGAATACAACAACGATAACAGCCGGGTTTTAAACAATGTTCAAGCTAAAAAGCATTTCCTTTGAAATTAAATTGAAATTATTTTCACTATTTCGTTACTAAATTGTTATCATTACGGATTATTCCATGTAAAATGACAACAATTCACGAAAACTGTACAAATCTGTCACCGAAAAACTGAATATAATTTCATTTTTCTACGGGATACAATAAATACATAAAATCTATAACGCAGTCACACTATAGTTTCCTTACATCCAAAAATCACACGAAAAAAATTAATTTGCATTCTGGCAATTTTGGAAGTAGGTAATGCTCACACTTGAATTTGTTTGTTCCTAGTGCAAATACAAAAATGTCAGCATGACTCAATGCTGATTAATTGCACTAATAATAAATAGTGTACAATGGTTAGCTTTGGAGGATTAAATCAACCAAAATAAAACCACATTTTTAAATAAATTTAGTATTAAAATATTTTTGTACTTTAAATAATAAATTAAAAATGTTAAATTAAAAATAGTTTATATTAATATTAATCTGTGAAAAATAATGATGTTATACTGATTTATGCTTTTATTTTAAAGGCATGTTATTTTTTAGGCACTGAGCACTAAAGTTTCAACATACTTGGATAGCCTATATAAAATCGATTTAATCGTTGAAAAATTGCACGAAACTTTCCTGTGAAGTAATAGACTTATTACCAGTTTGACACTTTTTGAAATAGATGTCCAGAGCAGGTCATTTAATCGGTGAAACGAAAGGATGTTATACTGCTCTATGCTTTAAATACTAAACACGTGTCTACAAACTAGTGTATAAATATCGTCACGAACTAGTTGCGACACGATCAAATCACCAACATCATCCTTCGCCGACATTAGTACTCAGTTAATCATCAGGGCGCAGGCACTGAGCACTCAAGTTTGAATATGCTATAATACTTGGATAGCCTGTATAAAATTAATCTAATCGTTGAAAAATTGCACGAAACTTTCCTGTGAAGTAATAGACTTCTTACCAGTTTGACACTTTTTGAAATAGATTTCCAGAGCAGGTCATTTAATCTGTGAAATGTAAGGATGTTATACTGCTCTATGCTTCAAATACTAAACATGTGCCTGCAAACTAGTGTATAAATATCGTCACGAACTAGTTGCGACACGATTGAACCACCAACATAATCATGCGCTTATGTTAGTATTCCGTGAATCTTAAGGGCGAAGGCATTGAGCACAAACGTTTCTAGGTGCTGTAATACTTTTATAGTTTATATAGAATCCGGCTAATCGTTGAACAAGTGCACGAGATTTTCCTGCTAATTTATAGACTCCTTACCAGTCTGGTTTTTTTTTCGAAATAGAATCAGTTGCAACACGATCTAACCACCAACATAACCCGGTGTTGACGTTAGTACTCAGTGAATCATAAGGGCGCAGCCACTGAGCACTAACGTTTCAACATTCTGTAATACTTCGATAGTATAGCATCCGGCTAATAGTTAAAAATTGCACGAAATTTTCCTGTCAATTTATAGACTCATTACTGGTCTAACACTTTTCGAAATAGATTTCTAGAGCAGCTCATTAAAATGTGAAGCGTAAGGATGTTACCTTACGATGTTACCTTAATAATGTTACCATAATCATTATTATGATTATGTTATCATAATCATAATAATGATTATATATTAATATTATAATCATCTATATTCTTATATAAATGTTTTTATTATTTTTTATAAATCTGATCACTGTGCTGAGGCAACATATTTTGTAGCCATAATATGGATTAAAGGATTTAATCCATATTATAACTATGGATAATTAAAGGATTTTAATTATGTTAAAATCCTTCAACATAATTAAAGGATTTTAATTTTAAAAGATTTAAAAAGATTTTATTTTGTACTTAATAATTTAATTTTAAATCTTTTAAATGTAACAGAAAAAATTGTATAGTTTGTGATGTTATAAATAATAATTGTATTGTAAGTACTACGACAAACAAATGTTCTTCATTAAATATTAATAATAATTGTAACTGCAATACCGCAGGTGTAGTGTATCTTATACAATGTACATGTGGATTGCAATATATAGGAAAAACATATCAAATGTTAAAAACTAGGTTTAGGCAACACATATATAATATACAGCATAATAGTCAAACTATATTTCATAAACATATGAGATTAATAGGACATGATATAGGATATTGTAAATTATTTATTTTAGAACATATTATCGAAGAAAACATCAATATTAAATCAAAAACTATTAGAAAAAGAAGATTTTTGGATTAAAACGCTTAATTCCATGTACCCATTAGGATTGAATGACGTGGTACAAAGAATTGGCAGAAGTAGTATAATACATAATAAGCAACTATATTATAATAATCCGGTTGAACGCAAACCAAGAAGTCATGGTGATAAAAGGAATAAGAAAAATAGACTTAAAAAATTAAAACAGATAAATATATATAAACACGTAGAAATATTAAAACAACTTTTAAGAGATAATAAGCTGAAAGATTTTTATGTAAATATAAGAAGTTTTTCTATTTTTATTTTTCATAATAATAACAATAATAATAAAATTTACAATTCGATATATAATGTTTTAAATTCTTACTTTTGTAAAATTAACGAAAGCTTAAATACATAAAGATAAACATTTGAAAAACTTATATATTTGATAAAATTACAAAGAAAATGAAAATAACAAACAATTATAAAAGGAAAGACCAAATTAATAAAGATATGTATTTAGAACTTACTAAATTAAAGGATAACTATATAATAACAACGATTGATAAACCTAGTAATATCTTTGACTTTATATGCAAAAATCTTTATTATGATATACTGATGAAGAAGGTAAATTAAAATGATTTAAATGTAAACGCAACATATGAACGTAGTAAGTTGAGTTTAGAAACAATTAGTACAAGTCACTGTTCTATAATGGATAATAAGGGTATAAAGGTTGAATCAGAAAATAAAACTATACCTATATTATTTTGGAATACAAAATTACATAATAATCCAATAAAACCTAGGTTCATATGTAGTGTTTTTAAATGTACATTAAAACCACTTTCTGTTTAGATGAATAAAATACTTAAAGTAATTAAAACACACTTCAAAAAATATTGCACGGTAATCGAAATATATACTGGTATAAAACACTATTTCAGTATTAATGAGCATAGCATCTTTAAACAAACCACGTGCTTTCCGGATCATCTTATTTATTCGGCAGGAAATATACTGATGAAGGAGGTAAATTAAAATGATTTAAATGTAAACGCAACATATGATTGTAGTGATTTAAGTTTAGAAACAATTACAAGTCATTGTTCTATAATTGATAAAAATGTATAAAAATTGAATCAGATAATAAAACTATACCTATATTATATTGGAATCCAAAATTACATAAATCAAATCAGCTAACTGAATCGACGTATCTAATATAATTATAAAATAAATAATAACGCTTAATCAAAATTAAAAATTAAAATAAAAAAATTGAAATTTAAAATAAATGTCAATATTTAAGAATTGACCAATAAATAACAGACGTTGTATCATAATAAGGATTAGAGGTTATTAGAAGGAACTGCTTTGCTATCAGGTATCGGCCCCTATTCTTCGACTCAACAGCAGCGGGGCCAAATACGCGCTACTGACGTATTTCCTCTTATGAAATTTGATTATTCTAATGCAAAGCATGTTGTTTATTATCTACTTATAAAATGTTTACGCTTAATAGATTAAATTTATTTTAAATAATAGTTTGCTAATTTGTATTCTTTAAATATAATATTTTAATAATATTTTGATGGTGTATAATTCTACATTATATGAAATAGAAAAAAATCATCAAACTTGTTGAAAATAAGAAGAAAAATAATGTCGTATCAATAATACATAGTTTTTAGTATTTCTGACAAAGGTTATATTACCTGTGATCTAATAAAATATAGGTTTATATGAACATAGGTTCATAAACATCCAATAAAACATAGATTCATATATGGTGCTTTAAAATTAAAACCACTTTCTGTTAATACGAATAAAATACTTTCAGTAATTAAAGCACACTTCAAAAATATTGTATGATAATCGAAATTAATACTGGTATAAAACACTATTTCAGTATTAATTCTACAAAAGAATTTTTAGAACAGACAAAAGGAATAAATTTTTAAAATATAAATACTTACGATTTTAGTACGCTTTATACAAATCTAGATTTAGCAGATATTAAAGATGCATTAGTAAAATTAATTAATCTTATATTCGGAAATAGATATAAATATATATGTTATAATAACTATAACGCATATCTAACAAAAATTAAACCATCAAGTAAATATAAATATATGGATAAAATTGAATTAGTAGAATCCTTAAATATTTTAAGAAATCAAAATTATTTAAAGGTAGGGACATCTATATTTAGACAAGTAAAAGGTGTTCCAATGGGATGTAATAGTAGCCCAATTATAGCTGACTTGTTTTTAAGCTTTATAGAATATAAATTTGTTCATAACTGTTTAAAAAATAAATCTAAATTATATAAAGATATGAAATATGTTTCGATGCATTTATGATATATGTATTTAACTCAAATAATTTTTATTCAATAAGCGAACAAATTTATTCAGAAAGCCTTATTCTTAACAAAACCAATATTAATGATAAAGAAGGTGTATATCTAGATATGAACATTAAATTAACATCAATTAAAACTACTTTTAATATTAAAAGTAGTAGTAATATTATGGTATTGAACAAACATCAAACGTGCATGATTATTCCAAAGGCAGACCTGTTAAAAACATCGGATAAAAAAATCGCGAAAATAAAAATCGAAAAAATGTTGGGAATAACTAATTGCCTCCTAATTCACTAATGAAGCGGAATTGACAAAAGGAATAAATTTTCAGAATATAAATACATACGGTTTTAGTACGCTTTATACAAATTTAGATTTAGCAGATATACGATGATACTTTTAATAGTTATAAGTTATAAAAATAATCGAAATTAACGCAAACTTGTCAATAAACAACATCCCGAATCGGAATCGGTCAACACAAAACTGTCAATAAACAATATCTCGAATCGGAATCGACGGTATCGTGAACCGCAAATATTTATTACTTTTATCTATCGTTTTTATATAGTTAATTCAGTTTTTCTATTTGATATTTTATACAAATTTATGTATTAAAATATTTATTTATTTTATACAAATTTGTTATATTATATTTTATATTATCTATTATACAATTATGATATATGATATTATACAAGGAGAGTGAGACCATTACGTGTGAATTTCTTGTAAAATATGTAAGCCAGACGCGAAAGAATGACGAATGCCGTTTCGTCATCACAATGACTCATCAGTGCCAGATCCCTCCCACTACTGGATGCAGAGGAGGACTGGCAATCCTCCTCTGCATCCAGTAGTGGGAGGGATCTGGCACTGATGAGTCATTGTGATGACGAAACGGCATTCGTCATTCTTTCGCGTCTGGCTTACATGTTTTACAATAAATTAAATATTATATATAATTATATATAATTAAATATACAATTTATATTATATACGATTATAATATATAATATTATATACAGTTTTGTATATAATACTATTTATAATATTATATATATTTTTTATATTTGAAATATAATATTATTATATAATAATTGCATATATTTATGAAAAGAAAAGACTTTATTAATACACAAACGAATATTTGAAATGTGTTTTTAAATTCTGCCTGACAAATTTCCCTTCTCCGCTTGAAAATCATCTAACGCTCGAAACTGTTGAGAGATGTATCCTCTTGAATGTGTCTCTACTCGTCAGAGGAGCTCGTAAGCAAGCTGAAGACGCACGAGTTAGTTCAAGAGATACCCTTCTTATGCATAATCGGTGTTGTGACGATTTAAGACGGCACCAGCTAAAATCTTTAGGAGATGCATGCCCTGTTTTCCCAATCCTCCCGACGTTGAAGCGGCAAATGGGATGAATACACAACTCTATACTTAATGAATGCGCTCGCCATATTTTGATATTTTCCTATTTTTATTGTATTCAAAATTCTGATTGACAGATTGAATCATGCTTGATTGAGCAAAAATTGAAAATATGTTGACGTCTATAAACGTCCGCTTGAACCAGCCATTTTTCAATCCTGAGCATTCAATGTCGAGGCGATCACTCTGATTAAGACACGTTGATGACTTGCTAAACTTTAGTTCGCTGGGAACGGTTGTGAGATGCGGTTCAACTTCAACAGAATGACAAACCTTGTCATTAATTTTATGCATTTATTAATATTATAAAAAAAAATTTTGCCCTTTATTGTGGTAAACTACAATCAAATTCTATCGTGTGTAATCAGAAACTTTAGATCGATGAAGCTATTTAAAAAGTAACTACAAATAAATGAAAGCATCCGTTAAAGGATACTGTATAAAGGTATTTATACAGGTATCAAGGCATTTTGATTCATCAGGTTTCACGTGAAACTATAAATATATGAAAGCATCTGTTTATATATTTTTGAATTTAAATATTCAAATATTTCCTGGTTTATATAAACCAGGAAATACTGGAGTAAAGCCACATAAATGTATGTGACTTTACTCCAGTTAATCCATATAAATAAATGTGACTTTACTTCAGCAAATCCACGTAAAAATATGACTCCAGTAAAGCCACATACTACGTTATATTAATGATTAATATAACGTAGTATGTTCTTGCTCCAGTAAAGCCACATACTACGTTATATTAATGATTAATATAACGTTCTTACTCCAGTAAAGCCACATACTATGTTATATTAATGATTAATATAACGTAGTATGTTATATGTAACGTAGTAATGTTCTATTAATATGGGCCGATAGTGAAGAGAGCCATTCCCAGTTTTTCATAATAATAAATGATGGATCAATGACGTTTACTTGTGATCGCTCTGAATCAATTCAATTCCTAGACATGAAAATCGAGCGAGTGAAAATTTAAGGTCAAATAGCTTTTCACACAAAACTTCAGGAAGCCGCAGTCAAGTGCTATGTATTTACATTCTAAAAGTGCTCATAAAAGAAGAATGATAGTGAATTTTTCATGAAAATGTGCATTAACGGACGATCAAAGAATTTTGATAAAAGCATTACACAGAAAACGATAAAAATTCCTGCTGGAATCAAGGGAATTAAGGCTAAAGAAGACTTTAGAACTATGCAATTGCAGGTTAGTGAGTTTTCTACTGTTGGGGGAGAAGGAGAATTACTTCCCCCAATTCCCAAAACGAAAAATCTGGGCATCATTACACTTTTGCAATTAATAGAAAGACATTCCTTGTATAACAGACTATTACGTGATTTTTCAAATAAATATCCCAACAGAGTAGTCTTTAATTCTGTTAAGTACTACGAGAGCTCTGTAAAAATATCATTCGCGTCAGAAGATACTCTTAATCACTATGGAAATTACTTTGATCAAAACTACAGCAGTTTTGCGACGTTTGTAAAGAAACCTATACTTGCAACGTTAAAATTAATAACTTGCCTTTCTCTATGGAAGAAAATGATTTGGCTACACTATCAAAAACCTACAAAATCCACGATAAACGTTCACTTATCGGCCGTAATGGCCTTCCTATCAATGCGGGATTCTGTTCTGCCCCCTCCCTTGCGCAGGCAGAGGTTCTCGAGAGATCACAATGCAACCCCTTCATGGGGTTCAATCTCAAATTCAAACTAATATCGACAAAAGAGTTTACGTACCCGCATTGCAGCCGGTGCCATAAATGGGGGCACTGGGCCTCCAGCCGCAGTGGGGTGGCAAGCTGCGGGAAATGCGGGAAAATAGATTTTCCCGCGATTGAATCAGTTCTTCCTTGTTCTAATGGGATCAAGTGTTGTAATTATGGCGGGGCTCACCCTGCATGGAGAAGGAAGTGCCCCCACTTCAAGGAATATATTGCAAAGTTCCGTGCGCCAAAATCGGCACCTGAAAAATTCGCTAAGTCGGCATATAGATCCTCTGACTGCGAGTCTATGTTGATTATGGACCTCAAGTTTGAAACATTCAGAAAGGAAATACAAGAGCTTGTAGCGAAAACAATTGCTAATCTGTTCGTCAATCCGGTTATACCGATTCTAACCGATGGGGAGACAAACAAAAGAGGGGCGTCGGCTCGGAAATCCAAGAATCGTGAAGCTTCAGCCCAAGCCGTTCCCTTCTTAAAGATCGGCAAAATGCTTATGGGCATGAATAGAAGCGCCTCAAAGGAAAATGATGATAATGCCCTCTGGCAAGTACCCACTCTGGGTGGCGTTAGTGGTAGAGGGGGCAATCCTTCCACCCCTACCTCTGTCTAGGATGTGGTAATCCCCTTCCAGCTAAACTAAAACAATGCAAAGTAATCAAGAGCCTTTTTCACTGAATATCCTTCAGTGGAATTCGGGAGGTGCTTCTGCCTTTAGCCTTTTATCTGGTAGAGATGCAGATGTTGTAGTCCTTCAAAAGACGCGGTCTATCCGTATCCCTCAGGACATTACTCGATTTATCCCTCAGCATATATACACCCACTTCACTCCGTATATAACCACTCCTCACTCCTCTTCATTTCAAGGTCTTTTAACCTTAGTTAAATCCACCTTAAGATCTTCCCTCCTTCTTAACTATTCTTGTCCAGCCCTATCTTGTTTGGCTATATCACTTCGTAAGAACGTTAAATGCATCAGTATAGCCGATATTTATATACGGCCAGGAGAAATTCACAAGAACCGTGATTTTCTGGATAGTATATTAGGTAGTGGCTATGACATGTTACTTGGTGACTTCAACGACAGAACTGGTCGTTGGATTAATGCTGCAAACCGCAGAGCAAGGATCGACTATCTTATTCACAAACTACCTTCTCCCACCATTCATTGTTCAACAACTTATTCACTCCTCGACATATTACTGCTTCAAAAGACGTGGTTGTTGAATCCCATCTGTACTGAGCAGACGCGCCAACAACAGACCACCTCTCATGACCTAATTCGTTGGAGGTTAGAGGAAGATACGTTGCTGAGTAGAAAGTTCCACTTTGATCCCATCAGGGTGGCTTTCTTTCAGGCAGCTATCCAACTCTTCCCCCGAATTGGGAATGAAGAGTTTGACCGAATTTAATACCTACCTCTCTTCGCAAGCTACCGCGATACTATCGACTACCTATAAAGGTCGCATATACAATCCCACTCCAACAAAACTCAAGGTACTTGCTAAAATGCTACACCTTCCTAATCTCTCTTGTTCCGCCAGACAAGCCCTCTCGAATAAATTCTGGAGCACCAGATATAGGTTCCAGCTGAGTAGGGATAAGGAAAGCATTTCTCGCCTTAGTTCTTCTCAGCCTTCCTTCTGGATGATATTAAAAAAGGAGAAGTTTGTCTGTTGGAAGAATAGAGCTTTAGGTTGGATTGGTAGAATAGGCCTTGATAAAGTTTTGGATGAGTCACTATCCCTACACAATTATGTAGCCACTAAATCACCCCAACCAATCCCGCCTTGGTGTGACTTCAGGAGTAGGGACTTATCTGGTACAGATATTTTTAACTCCTAGGGACCACTCCCTGGTACCACCAGAACCTTTGCGTCTTTCTCAACTCGTGTCTGTAACCTTTTAACAGACAGTCAGAGGAAGGAAGTCGCCATAACAATGCTATTAGCCTCCCCGTTCGACATTGCTAACATTAATATTATCCGTAGAGTATTTTTGCCTAAAAAGAAGTCGATTACATGTCCCAAAGATCTGCGGCCTATTTCAATTCAAAACTCCCTCATCTCCATTTAAGAAAATGCGGTTGCGCGTAAAATCCGCGATCATCTAAGGAGGCGAAATTTAATCCCACCAGGTTTTCATGGTATGTAAAAGACCGCTCGGTCCATTCAGCAATAGATGAAGTTCAACAGTTTTGTCAAGATAGCAGTCATCAGCTCGCTGTGACTCTTTCTTGACTTTTCGGCTGCTTTTGACCGCATTTCCATCCCTTTTGTTATCACTTCTCTCAGGTCCCTCGGGTTGCCTGCGAGAGTTGTTAACAGGGTGGAAATATTGCTGTACACAAGCGATTCTTCTATGAAGACGACCCTGATGCACGTCAGTTCTACCCTATTACAGGTGTGCCTCAAGGCTCCCCACTTTCTCCAATCTTGTATCTTGCTGCCTCCATTGAACTCTACAAAAAATTCAAACGCGATCAACATATTGTGGTATACGCTGATGATACCACAGCCCTGTTCTCTGGACGCAGGTGCAAAGATGTAGTCTCTGACATCAGCCGTTTCTTTACTAGATTAAATGATCAGCTGCCCTTGTCCAACCTTGTTTTAAACTCCTCCAAATCGCAGGTGGTTGTCTTTCATGGAGCCACTACGACAAGGAAAAAACTAAAGAGATTAACACTCTCAGCTCTAACTTTCATCCTGACTAATCAACCACTCCCTACCTTCAGAAGTCAAGTAAAATACCTGGGGTTCACCATTATGATGAACTGGTCAGCAAAAGCTGACTTACTAAAACGTATCCTGAAGAAAGCTAGATGGGCCCTGAAACGGGCCCAATATCTGTCATTGAAAGAGAAAACCCAAGTGCGCCTCTGGGGTACTTGGGCTATCTCGGGATTGGTTTTCTTTTCAAGAAGACGTCCCCCAGAACAAAGACTAAGATTTCTTAAGCTCCTCATCTTGCGATTACCAAGCATCGTCCGCCTTGATTGGATTATTCGGGGGGGGGTGAAAGACCCCGGGTGGTTCAGTCGAAGGGCGGCGTGTTGGATTGGCTGTGGGGGTCAGATCCCGCGGACCTGAGGCCTTAAAGATTGGTAAAAACCTGAATCGAGACTCATTAGCTAATTTTTTCATTCCTGTATTTTTGATACAAGTTCATTTTTGTTTTATTTTTTAGTTGTTATATAACACTAAGTTTTGTTATTTAAGAAAATCTTTATCATAAAAGAAGTACGAAAAGATCATTGATACAGAATAAGATACGACGCATAATTAAAATATCTTGCACCTTAAAGGCACAGTATGAAGTCATACAATCAATTAAAAAGGATTTTCTGAAACGGAAATATACAAAGCTAGAAATCGATTGTGAAATTCGCAAAGCGGCAAAAAATTAAAAGAAACGAATTGCTCATTAAACGCAGCAATAAAGCATTATAAACGGTGGCTGTTTTTTCAATATAATCCAGCGCTACAATCAGTACATCGCGATATGTTGAAGGCTTGTAGCACTGTGGGTGTAATGGGAAACCCTCTTATGTAAAGACCATAAAATAGGCATTGGTGAAGTCACGATTTGTATCGCATACAGTTAACGAAAGAGTATCGAAACAATAAATTAGTCAACCTTGAGACCGACCCGAGTGTAAAACCTGCCAAATTATAGAAACAGCAACGTGTATTCGAAGCGGAGTGACAAATAGTGAGTATCGTATAAAGATCGATAACAACTTCAATTGTGCGTCCTCGCATAATATACATATGCAGCTAATTACCGCATATGTGCTATTCAATCCGTAGTAGAGACTACTAATGCGTTAACCACAAGGATAAACAACCGGATTATAAATAATATATTACATATATTATTATATATAATCTGGAATTATTTAATCATACAATTATTCCAAATAGTTTGGATGATCGTAAATACAGAATGAAGAAATAAGGAATCATTCTGAATTACAACAGTTTATATTGCATTTTATGAGTTCAATATGATTATATTAATTAACTTAAATCTGATCATGAATTAAATTTATCAAATTTCATGACTTAAATCTGATGTTTATCTTTTATATTATTTAAAATCAACCTATATTCAGTAGAGCATTTGTGAGTTAATTACCTGCACAAACGACAATTGAAAAAGCTGTCGCAGGTGGAAACATTGTCAAGAAGCGTTGAAATAGTTAAATCTTCATGAAGCAGAATTTTTTATAAATGTGACAGTCTGTTTTGTATTGATTAAACCCTGTTGCTATCCGAGTCAAGAAAAAGAGGCTGAAACCATATAACATAGCAGTTTGTCCAGATTACCTTTAATATTTATTCTGATACTGAATTTATTAATTCTTAAAATGAAATGATTACACGTAATTTTGCAACTTCGATTCATAATAATTTACTAAAATTCTTAGCGTATAAAATTAATACAGTTTAATAATATCAATTTTGATATTATTAAAATTTTATTTTAATGATATAAAATTACTAATGTTTTCATAAAAATAGCGGGGTATTTATTACTGCTTCACTCTGTACATCCAATAGACATAATAGGCGGCAATAATTTACATAATCATTTACGATTCTTAAGTTGAACATATAAGAAAATATCATTAGTAATTTATATTCATATTTCCATAATATGTATTCACTTGAATAAAACATTACTCACATATTTATTTACCAAAGGAGATCAGAGAAATATAAGAGAAAACACGTTTGTATTGTTTCCGCAAGATAATTATGACATCAGATGATACCAATATTATATACTTCAAAATTTTATTTTTTCAAATTTGGCATCAAATATTAATTTATATTTTATCTAAGTTGTATTTTAGACTCTTAATTTTTGATAATAAAGCCTTTCTATAAAGATTAATTCTACATAACTATAAAGATTAATTAATTCAAAATTGAAATCTTATCGATACGTTGTTGAAACTGTTACATATATTTTAATTGACATAAATGTTTGCATAAATATCTTAGTTATTATCACATATAAGAATCACATTTTATTCGTTATGTGGTGGCTCGTTATGCTGTCTCAACGAAAATCAAGACTCGGAAAGAGATTGTTTTCTCCCAACATTTTCGTTTTTACACTTTAGTCAAAATGTAATTATTTTAAAGCAATTTTATTTATTATCATATAGAATATTATTCGTCCTGAGTATTTCCTGAGGAGTTCGTTGAGCGGTAATTTGAATTCATTTTGCAGCTATTATGCTAATTTACAAACTGTGGATACGAATATATACAGACATGTGTTGTCATTTTACGAAATACATTATTTCACGTTATATTAGATACTCTTTTTGGATATTTCACCTGAAAGAATTTTTTAATTTTTAGTTAGACGACTTCGCGGCAGCTTGTTTGCTTGCAACAATTCAGCAACATTTAATTAATGTTGACTGTGAGACGCTTAAAAACAAATTATAAAATTGCTGATGTCTATTCAAACTTTAAGGTTTATAATTTATATCTTACATTGTGAGTTTATCACGATTTCTTTTATGCTTTTATAGTTTATGTACATAAATAAAAATGAATGTTGTTCCAGCAATTTACTCAACAACTCCATGCATATTCGGTGCAGTATTTACGTTATAAATAAGACTGACTTTTTCAATCTTAAAATCAAACATTAAATTTCAAAGATTAAATGTAAAGATTATGCAGATTAAATAAAGATCTGTTTATACAGATTAAATAAAGTGTATGACTGAAGCGGTTTGTCTTGGATGCATTAAACTTATAAGTTTATGACTTTTATTTTTTTATGTTTTATACCTGATTACAAAACAGTTCCTGTTGATTACCTCTATATTCGAATACATTGAAAATGGATATATTGTAAATTGTTGATAATGATCCATTATTGATAAAGAAGTATTGCTTAATTCTAATTATATTAATCAATGATATAATAATATTATCGTCTTCTATAAGGACGGGTATTTTACCAGGTAAAATACCCCAGGTATTTTACCTGGTATGTAAAGACTCGGAATGGTTGCTTATTCAATATGGAGAAGAGAGATGAGATTGCTAGTCTCTTTAATTTTTTCTTTGTTGCTGGAACGCCATTAAAAACAACCACCTGCGATTTTTTGTTTTATAATATAATATATTATATTGGATAATTATAATAATTAATAATATAATTATATTATATTATTATATATAATATAATATATTATAAAAATACAATATATATTATATTAGGGCACCCGATATAATATAATTAATGGCACCTAATGACCAAGCGGGTTCATTCATCATTATCTTTTATGACTAAAAACGGTTGCATTCTTAATTTCCGTAGCACCAATGCTTTTAATCATAAAAACACTATAAACTGTCGGATAACTTCACTAACACAGACTGCTATTCGAACTACTAAATGGTTTGTCTTAAATATCAGCTTTTCACTGAATAAATCCCAATGATATAAATAAGCAATATTTTGGTGTTTAAACTTATTTTACTCATTTGTTAAATAAATTGATTTTTATAAAGTAAAATAGTAAATTTAATTAGTCTGAGTTAACACTATCGGATACCGCGTATTGAAACAGATAAAATGGTAATTCAAATTGCACAGGATAAGTTTTCTAATTAAAGTTTATTTCGACAAATTAGATCACACCTGGTAGGATGTCAGTTTTAATGAGTTTATTATTATCGGATTTTGTGTTTTAATAAAATGAAATCAGGTTTGTCGGTTTTAAGTTTTTAGTTTATTTTTAAATTTTTGCAATATTGAATGTAAATAATTAGTGTTATCAAAAGACAGTATAAAAATTGAACAACTCTTATAGTATTTAAGTAAAAATTTAAACATTATTTATTTAAAAATTTAAATAACTATCTAAATACGTTATTTACTTATTGAAATATAAATATATAGCATATTTTAATACGTTATTAAGTACTATTGTACTATTGAATAATACTATTATGTTATACTATTATGTCATACTATTATATTAGATAATTTATTGAATAAATAAGGGTATCTAGTCAATAGACAAGATAGAAAATTACTAATCAAATAATATTATATTATTATACTATAATTAATATTATTAACAATATTATAATATGATTACTATATCATATTATCAGATCAGTTAATATTATTTGATACTAAATAGCGTTAAATATACAGTTTTGTGTATAGTTATTCCATTTTGTGATTAACCTCCAATAATAATATTTTAATGAATTGTTCATTTTAGTGATAACCGATATTTTAGTAAATTTGTAAATGTAACATTACCAATCACTTGAAATCGTAAGTACAGACATAAAGAGTATTTATATAGCGTTAACCTTTTAGATAATGAATGTTTTACCCAAGTATTTATATAGCGTTAACCTTTTAGATAATGAATGTTTTACCCAACGTCAATAGCGATTTGGTATACCAAAGTGGTGAAGAAGTTAACAATTATACAAATAAGGTTTATTTGAATTTAAAAAGTAAAATGTGATAAGATTTTTCATAAAAACTTTTAATACTTCCTAAATTTATATTCCTTGAATTTATACTTGGCTTTTAAATGATCAGCTAAATCGATGGCAACAGGCACACATTTTTAATCACACACTTTTCTACACGGGAATTTATAAATAAAGATAAATAATTATAAATAATAAATAATTATATTGGATTTTCTAAAATTAATATTTATATAACGATAACATTTAAAGTCAATTTTATAATTTGACTAATAAGTAACAGGCGTTGTAGCGGTCATCAAGAGGAACTGCTATGCTATCATGTTTCGGATTCGATTCTATAAATTGATGTTGTCCGGTTTACGATAATCAACTATCAGAGCTTTAGTTTCATTTTTGAAAATTAATTCAATTAAATTCGCAACGATATTCAGGCTTGTTCGTCAAGTTTTATTTCAAGTTTTAGCTCGTTAAGATATTTTTTTCTTGTTTGTGAGTTGACGCAAATCTTATCTTCGTTAGTCATTCTTATTTGTATTACCTTCCTTATCCGCATTGCAACTCATAATATCATTAGTATCACACAAGTTCATCAACTTTATTGATATTATACTAATCATATCAGATAACTGAACCTACGTATTTTATACTATATTTTAATAATATTTTGTTGATTTATACTTCTTTATCATAAGAAATATCAAACTGTCTTGAAAATAAGCAGAAAAATAATGTCGTATCAATAATACATAGTTTCAGTATTCCTAACAGATGGTTATATTACCGGAAAACAAAGTCCACGGGTCGATAATAACTTGCCAGTAGAGCAAATTTATAACTGAGTCTACGTATGTTATACAATATATAAATCAAAAATAAAGATAAATAATAAATAATTATATAAGATTTTATATAATTTATATTTATATTAAGTTAAAATTAAAAATTGAAATTTAAAATAAACGTCAATTTTATGTATTGACTAATAAATAACAGACGTTGTATCAGAATAAGGATTAGAGGTTATCAAGAGGAGCTGCTATGCTATCAGTTTTCGGCCCCTATTCCTCGTCCAAACATAGCAGCGGAGCCAAACACGTACTAATGATGTATATACTCTGGTGAAATTTGATTTTCTTGTTTATAAATAATTTTTAAATAAGATCTTATATAATTTATATCAAGTTAAAATAAAAAATTGAAATTTTAAAATAAAACTCATTTTTATGAATTGAATAATAAATAACAGACGTTGTATCAAAATAAGGATAGAGGTTTATCAGGAATAACTGCTATGCTGTCAGGTTTCGACCCCTAAATTCAAATTACGACTCGTAGAAAAATAAAATTTCCTGCTCAATTCGTTCCTGATATCACCTAATTGTGATACAGTATTAGTTGATTTGAAAACCAAGTCCACAGGTCAAAAATGCATAGTTTCAGTATTTCTGACAGAATAACTGCTATGTTATCAGGTTACGGATTCGATTTCATAATTAATATAAAATATTTATGTATTTAATTATCATATTTGTACTAAATTACTACGTATTTCTTCACCCAACCAACTATTCCTCGACCCAACATAGCAGCGGGGCCACAAATACAAAGTATACAAACTATAAAAATTGTCTCAACTTTTTGGGCAATTTTTTGATACGTGGAAAATAGTAAATTTAAAAAAATTGCACTCCTGTAAATGCAATGAAAAACTGTCGCGAATGTTATATTCTGTGAGTTCGAAAATAATGGCTTCCTAATAGACGGAAATTCAATATAATCACAATGCCATCACAGCATCTTGTAAGTCACAACAGATTGTAACATCAAAGATAGCCGTGTTTTTCTTTGATATAGATAAGAACCATATAGAGGTCAACGGCCAAAACTTTCTATGTCCAATCATCCATAAAAATCTTGTTATTGATGATCAGAATCTGATTATCAGCAAATTTTCAAACACTTGCACATTACAAAATATGCAAGTTAAGTTTTAATTTAAATAACAAAATTTTTTATTAAAAGAGTACTAAATATACATTAAAAAAACTCAGAATTTTATTTACATATATCGATTATATTATTATGCATCGTATATTATTTATGATATTATTATGATATTATTTATTATATTTATTATTTATTGTATTTATTATCGTATATTATTTATGAATCAATTCACAAAAATCAATATTTTTTAAATTCTTACTTTTTATATATCTAAATTTTATAAACTCTTAAGATTGAAATATTTTTCATTTACATACAGCACAAAATACGTAAACTTAGTAAACTGATCTGATAATTCACCTAAACGTGGAAGGGGATGAAGGGAGTAACCATATTTGAGTAAAGAAAGTCAATAAATTCAGTCATTTATTAAAGTTTAAAACGTTTTTATTTCTAATTTCATATATATTTAATAAAATATATCAAATGGCAAAATTTTAAATGCTGGGTCGACGACTTTTTTCTATTTTACTATAAAAGAGCCGAACATAAAGTTAGTTAGCCTAATATATATAAATAATCAAAATATATTTAAAGTTAATTTCAACTCTTAGGTGGAAATAAAAAATGAAAAACACACATCAAACGTATGCGTTTTCTTAAAATGTATCCGATACATCTTAAAACTCAGATCAGATAACTGAGTCTACGTATGTTATACGATATATAAATAAAAATAAAGACGAATAACAAGATATAAAATTTAAATAAAAACATGTTTAAATCATATAAAAATAAACAGATATGAAATCTCATGATAAAAATAAAGATATTATAATAATAAAGATTTTCATTATGTCAAATCTTAACATAAAAATATAACAATTATTAAATATTTATATATAGTACAAAATATGTTTACTCATTTAACCGATTTACTCATTTACTCATTTATTCAATCCGCAGTGCACCCTCTTGTATATATATAATAAATTTGCTATTCTGAATTTGATCCATTTCCATGTACAAAACATGCAAACAAAATTTACAATGATTTACTGCATTGATAATTTTTAAAATTAAACATCGGATTATTTACATATTTGATAATAAAAGTGAGTCATCAAATATCTGGATTGTAAGAAATACAAATTGATAGTTTCTTGTTTATTAATTAATATAGAATATATTAAAATATATTGATGTATATAAACCATTTATAGTAAATTTTTTACTTATATGTCAAAATACAGAACCCATTTAGAAAGATCGATCGATATTCTAGAAAACAGTAAATAAATCGGCGTAATTTATAATTTGAGTGTGATCCATAAATTACTGAAGCAGTAAAATAAATCTTAGAGGATAAGAGGACTTATAACTCTGCCTGAAGTATTTTAAATCTTAAATTATAACATTTAATTAAACCAGCGTCGATTGGAGGTATTCCTTTAAACTTAGACCGATGCATTTTCTGAACTTTGCCAATTAAAAAGGATAATCTACATGAATGAAGAGAAAGTTCGATACTTATCTAGACAAAATATGGAACTGAGTAGGCAAAAACGTAGACTGGCTAGTCTAATCTGCAATTTTATCCGACAAGGTAAATGTATTAAGAGTAGTATTTTTAGAATATTTTAATTTAAAATACCAAAGTTAAATTATTACAACCGTAAAAGAATTAAAAACTAAAAAATATAAATTTTAAAATAATTTATTTAAAATTTAAATAACATTTTCACAAATTCGTATTAATGATATTAGTATGTTATATTATATATTTTAATGTATTAAAATATTTATTCTAACCGAATTTATCAACTTATTTTGGCCCGGTTGACAATTTAAAACATTGTTTTGTAATGTACTTTATTTGCTTGATTTATAAGAAAAAAATAGTGATTTATTGATATCAGGATAATTGATATCAATCAATGATCTAATTAAGTAAAAAATGATGTAATAAATACATTTATTAATAAATTTATGTGTTCGACGTCAAAAGTTTTAATTTCTAAATGATAACGTGAACTACAAACAAACAAATTATTTATTAATTATTTAATTAATAATCAAATAATTAAAAAAATGTTAATAAAAACAAATTAATTATTTAATAATTATCTTTTGAGACATGTTTTAAATTCTTCGTGTAAATGGGAAGTTTAATTAACGCAAAACATTTTCTTTTGTTTCATCAAAATAGCAAGGATGGTGGGTTTCATTTATTATTTAACTGTAAATGTTTAGTTGAATGTCGTATATTATTAAAAGGAAACATACGACATTTGATATTTTCGTGTAATTTGAGTATTTCAAGTCGATTTGATTTTTGGAATGTATTGGTTTCAAAATTAAATGCTATGATCCTACTCTTACGCAAAAACTATTCAATCTGTATTTTGATTTAATGATTATTAAAATTATGTGTATGTAAACCCTTTCACTTTAAATTTAGAATTGAATATTAAACGTTCTAACGGAAGTTTTGTTGATAATTACAGAAACATTTTTACCAATAGACAATCTTTTAATCTACACCATTATGGATCTAGTATAGCACGTTCAAAGTCCGTCCCTGCATCTTGTTGGATTTTAAATAGGGTAAAATATTTTTAATCTGATTTTCTAAATCGCACTTTCCTAAATGGCACTTTTAATTTGAAATCATTTTAATTTCCTTTATTAAAAGCAACCTTAATTTCCCTCATGACCACATTGAAATAAAACAATCGTGTATAAACTGCTTCTTTACTGTCACTAATTTGCAGTTTACTGAACAGTTTTGAAGTGATAAAATTTAACATTTTTTATTGTAACTGATTTTGTATTGGTCTAAAATGTAGTACTCAACAAATCTGAGTTGTCTTCGGTAGTCATAAAATTACCATGACTTCTATAAATTTTTGTGTACTTTTTTAATTTATCTTTTTTATAAAGATTCTTTACCTACATGAACAGCGAATTTTCATTCAAGGTCAAAAATTGCTTTTTTAGCATTTTTAGCGGGCAGGAGGAGCAAAAGAGGAGAATGTGTTTTGAATTAATTTAATATTAGTCAGTAGTTGTAAATATCTATTTCTATTTTTATGGCTATTTTGCGATTAGATATTAATGCAAACCTGATCATTAATTATAATATAATTATTAATTAATGTTTAATTATTAATTAATTCATAATATATTATGTACCTAAATATATTTTATTATATACCTATTTATCTAAATTAATATATTATAGATTATATTATAGGATAATTAGATTATCATATCTAATTATTAGCTATTTGAGTCAAATAATTTTATTTATTTGCGTTTTGTATACAATGTCGCTCCCAAGTTGGCTGCATCCTTTATATATGGCACTTTTGCATATATCACAATATAAAAGTATGAAAAAGTTGATAACTTTGTTTGTTAACAAACTAATTTAGGTAGAATTTTTTACAAAATATAAATTCGAAAAATTATTTACAAAACAATTAGTTAATCTTGTTAGTGACCTGTTAACGGTTCTGCTCTCATTTTCCTTCTGAAACTAAAATTTTTATAAGGAATATCAAAATGTTAGTAGCTTAGCATTTCGCATCTCGTCCATGGACGGAATTGCAGAATTAACCGTTTGGTGATTAAATTATATTATAAAAGATATTATTCCTATTAAAATAAAACGTTTAAAGTTTGCTTGACTATATCATACGTATGCAATTTATGGAATATTCCAAAATATATTGTAATTCTATACCCATCATTTAAATATCTCCGTTGTGCATCACAAATTTTACAACTTTCCCACTAAAAAATTCGAGAATAAAGCTTTAATCAATTTAGTCGTTATTAAAGTCATCATTATCAGATAAGTAATTAACTAATCGAATTATCGTATTCAACGATTACGTCATTCCGATTGTTGTTCGTTTCTGGATCACATCGTCCATAAGGGTTAACATATGCACCTTTTCTAAACGTTCTGTAAAACCCAAAACTATCAGTATATTCCTCCAGAACTACTACTTTTGTTTTGCACAGGTGTAGTTTGATCTGATTTGAAAGCAGTTCAAAATGAGGAAGTGACTTAATTTCTACCATACTAACGTCCGCAAGTATGCGATATATTTGTTCGACAAGTATTTCATTTTTAATATAAGTAAAATGCTTCAACCAAGTAAATATATTCTTCAATGGCGAGGTTCGAATCGGCTGAGCAATACCATCACTACTTTCCACTATACACTTTCCACTTTCTTCGGTTAGTTCATGCACGTTAACCGTAATATAAGCAGTTTTCAAATATCTTTCAATTATATTCGTACAGTGTGAATGAAGCGTACAGAAACGATAGGTGTGACAGAACCAAAGTAGATCAGTTACGTTTTCAATTGTTATAGAAGCGTTAAATTGAGGGTAAATGAATTCTAAAATTAATAGTACTGCCGACTTTTTATAACATGAAAAATCTAACTGCTTCTCAATTCCCATATCCGAGGACAACTGATCGCTGAGAACATTTGAAGCATTACATAAAATTGAACAATGTGCAAAGTAGCAGCAATTATCAGATAGACGAATCTTTACATTTCCGCCATAGATGTGTGCCGTACTAAAATATTCGTCGCTGTCGATTGGGGTTGAATATGCCATCGCGCTCGTCAACATTGTAAAAGGAATTACACAGTTAAACACTGATTTTTTGTGATAATACCATATAATAATTGTGTACTTTTGTTAAATTCAAATTTGGCGCTATCTACATAGTTTTATTTTTTGCCAAAAATATATGAGCTAGCGCATTTTGGCTAATTTGTTAAGTTTCTTTATGACATTATTTCTGTCTTGAGATAAATTCGAATGTGCGTGAAAATATTGCTTCACTGGCCAAAATTCAACGGGTCGGATAATGCTCTCAATCCGTAGTTTATAAGTTATTGTTAATCTTATGCTATCAGATGGAAATAGCACAGACATTTTAACATTTTATACACATATTACTTGAAACTTATGTATGCAAGACTTATCGATATCTTTATTAAGTTTATATGGATCAATGGTTTCATTATTGGATTACAATCAGTTTTAGAATTCATTTATCCTCAATTTAACGCTTATATAACAATTGAGCATTATTTACTTTGATTCTGTAAAAATATTTGTTTAATCATTAACCAAAATAAAATTGGCTTAAGATCATATGCTAATTTTTGATATTTACGACAAGATTTCCAAATTACGGACCGCGAGCATTATTCGGCCCGTTGAATTTGCCCGATAAAGCCAATATTAGCCTGAATACTTGAATTTGCCCGATATCAAGCTACAAATATTCTGGCAAGCTGTTTCTTTAGGCTAATGCAAGATATTCTTTAAACAAATAAGATCAGGTAACTGAGTCTACGTATTTTATACTATATATTCACTAAGTAAACAATCTTTTTTTTCGTTTAAAAGGGATGACATATAAACCTTTTATAAACATTCTGTAGGATCCAAAACTATAAGTTTTCAGGTTTCAGCCCCTATTCTTCGACTCATCATGACAGACGGGATAAATACATGTTAATGATGTATTTCATTTGATGAAATTTGATTATATAGTGTAACGTATTCTAATTTAGAGTATATACATACTTTTAGTTAACGGTAGACGTAAATTTAGTAGAGCACATTTTATTAAAATTTTATTATATATTATTTTATATAAATAATTAATTGTTATATAATATTTTATATAATTTAAATCAAGATGAAATTTAAAATTGAAATTTAAAATAAAAGTCAATTTTATGAATTGACCAATAAATAACAGACGATGTATCAGAATAAGGATTAGAGGTCATTAGGTTTCGGCCCCTATTCCTCAAATTATTCAAGAATTTTTTCTACAATCACTGAAGAAATTAAGGAATCTCTTACTTAATTCGACGATATTTGTTTATTGATTTCGAATTAAAATTTTAAATAAAAAATTTTATCACTCCGATTCTCTATTAATTGATTTTTCATATTAAGACTATTAATTTAAAAAATAAATTTAATTCGAATTGAGTTTTCAGAAATATAACAGCAACACTTTTATGGAATTTTTTTGGTAATTTTCCTTTATTGTGTGTAAGAAATAATTTTAATGGGTTATCATTGAAAGCCATTTTTCAATTTTTAGTATAATGCCATTTAATTATAGTAGCCAATGTAATCAAACAGGTTTAGTTTGATATCTCAATAGCATTTGCATCATCCGAAATGAAAAAATATCAAGTGCTTTAAATCGAAGATGGATAATTATTCTTCAATACAAATAACTACGGAATCTCGATTTACGTCCCTATCCGAAATTCCGAAATTTTTATTATTTATTATAATACATGAATATTTGTTGATTTTTTTAATGACAAACGGTCTCCAAACTACTAAGCGTGAGCATTATCGGACCACTGTTGATGGGCCCGTGTCACCTGGCCAGTTAAACTGATCATTATCCGACCACTTATATTGTGTCACCAGGCCCATCAACGCCAATTGAATTTACAGGACGAAACATCTTAGATACACATCTTAGATACAATTTTATTTATAAATCTTGGATGTAAAGACTTTTCTACTGCTGTGTACCTTAAATTAACCTTTTCAGCCTTAATTGTTATAAGTTTCGTTATATTGTGGTGTTTGCCCATAACTCTAACTAATAAGTGTTGTGCGTGTTAGACGGCTCGTAGTGCCCGTATTTTTACGTGATAACCGTTTGGTTCATATCATTTTAATGATTCTTTTGTTAATAATTTGATATTTTAAATTACCATTTGTATAATATATAGTTTATCTCCAAAACAAGTTTAGAAAGATGAAAGCGACAAAGAATCTCTAAAAAATCAAAGTAATAGCACCCGGTATATTATGTTAATTTAAAATTCATTGAACTTTTATTTATAAATTCTTATACGGTCAGTTTTAATTCTAATCACAACGATTATAGAATAAGTACTTCAACGAATCCATTACAGCCGATATACGATTCTTCTTCTGCAAATTGTATAAGTATTAAAAATGTATTTAATGCACTTTATCGTTTAGTTGAGAATATTATTTGAAAATCACTAATTGAGAAAATATATAAAGCATTTGATACGTTGGATGTTCCTATAATTTTATACTGAAAAAATCAAAAATTCATTTATAAATAATTTCTTGACAGATTTCTTATCGTTAATTTGTAAAACGTACGCGATTGCCATTTTAAATAATGATATTTTTTCAAGATATGCCAACAAAATGCATCGAAGATGTTCACATATAGTGACAAAATACCTTACTATATTACGCTTTTGTAGTGAATATCCACAATATTTATGCTTTAATCTTATTTTATATTATTAGTTCCAACGATAATCACCCAGAGCAATTTTGATTTTACGAATTAGCAATTATATGATATTTTGAATCTTGTTGAATAAATTTAAAAACCAGAATATAATGTCTTAGCTTTTCCCCGAAATTATTTTCCGGGGAAAAGCTAAGACGATAAATTTACTTTGAATGTACATATTAAATTTACTTATTAATTTACTTACATATTAATTTACTATGAATGTACTTATTAAACAAGGCAGTCGAAATATTAGTTAAACATTTGTTTGGTATCACAAACGCCCCTTGGGTGGGGCGTTCAGTTTAATGAAATAAGGTTCATTATTAAACGATAATAATTATACATTACCATATATTTGGTGTGAGGATTATTTAATCATCCACAGATTATATTTGCTTTTCCAACCTGCTTAGAAAATTAAAAACGATGCGAGCAGGATTTGAACCTGCGCGGGATAAACCCAACAGATTTCTAGTCTGTCGCCTTAACCACTCGGCCATCGCACCGAGATCTACCCTTTAATTACTTAATTAAAAATAATTTTAAAGTAAAAATGTTAAAATACAAAAAATGAATTAATTTGTTTAAAAACTTGAATAGCAACCGGAAAATTTGATTTAATGAAATTAATTTTAATTATTAACATATAATTAAATTTTTTTTATCAAATGTCATTTTTGAAGCAGCCTTAAATTGAAAAAGCAAATATAATTTAAATATGTTTAAAATTATAAAGATGATAATAAAGTTGATTTTAAAGATTATAAAATTAAAATTATAAAAATCTTAAAATCTTTTAAAAACATGAGAATTTCCAATATCCGATAATAAAATGTTCTTAAGAACATTCCTGTAAGCTTTAAGAGAACTTTTGAAGAATTCTCGTGAAGTCTTATATCGTAGACTTAAAGAGAACTTTATTTCAAAATATTTCGATAACAATTTTACTTCATTTGAATTAGATGAAAATAAATTAATTATTTTAGGTGATCATTTTGAATTAATATTATGCTACAATTTTGTGAACAGCTTTAATCAGAATTCTAATGTATCTAAATTTGAACTAATTAAGTCGTTATTAATAACGGAGTTGTATAATTTTAATCGTATATGTTTTACTTTCTTTTTCGTCGAGAGCAGGAAGCGACTATGGCGATAAAATCTAAAAAATTTGATTCACTCTGCCATTGCACAAAGTATAAACCAAATGTTGTCTACATCATTAATTTCAATTTCTTATAAATAATAAAAAAAATCCAGATTTTAAAGTTTAATATCAATCTTATACTAAAAATGCAAGTAACTTCGGCCTGAATGTTGATCTGAATATTAATGTTTAATTAAAACGCGAAAACTGCTTTTTATCGTGTTTTACACAACATTGGGTAGTTGCTAATTCGAAAATAAAATGGCTATTAGTAAATAAGGCTATAGGAAATAAGATTTTTAAATGTCAAAATAACAACAAAATAATGCCAAAAAAACAACAAAATAGTCAAAATAATAAAAAAATGTCAAAATAATAAAAAAATGTCAAAAATTATACAATGTCGAGTTTTATAGATTTTATTTCCTAAAATTAAAACTTTCGAATCTTATTCATTTATGTTCTAATTTTATTCATTTATGCTGTCTATTTAAACATATTTTTTATTTTCATTAAGATGACAAGGTGAAGCAAATTCGAATCAACGAGAATCAAGAGATACAGCGCTTGAAAACAGAGAACAAACACTTAAAGAATATTATTAATCTGAAGACGAATGGTCTTATTGAGCTGTCAAAATATTTCACTTGTCATGTACGAATATGGCCAGATAATAGTTTAGAAAATTTGAGTTAACTAAAATAATTGAATAACTCTTTTATAATTTAATTTGAGAATCAGATCAGGTAACTGAATTTACGTATATTAAATTATTTATAAATTAAAAATAATGACAAATAAAAATAAAATAATTAAATAATTATTAATTAAATAATTATAAATAATTAATAAAATTGATAACCCAACGACAATTGGGTTTGGACAAAAATTGTTATCACAAACGCATTTAACTCCGTGGATCGTAGGTATGAGCAGTTGGATAAACTTTCCAGGTATGAGCAGTTGGATAAATTGGTGCTATGGTAATAACTCAGACCTTCGATTCGGAAATGTGGAACCCTTATTGTCCTTGAGAGGGATGCAACAGGGTGACCCTCTTGGCCTATTTTTATTCTGTCTGGCGTTGCATTCGATCATAGCGTCTATCTCCGCCATTGATGGAATCGGATTCAACAAACGGTACCTTGACGATGGTATTGTAGCTGGTTCGCCTGAGGCTGTTGTAAAGACTTTGGTGTACCTTTCGTCAAGGTATTTTATTAATACCTTGGTATCGTAATTTTCTACGTATTTTATACTATATGTAAATCAAAAATAAATAATAAATAATTGTATAAGATTTTATTTAATTAATATTTATATCAAGTTAAAATTTAAAATTGAAATTGAAATAATATACGAGTAAGCAACTTTTATATAATTTAATTTGAGAATCAGATCAGGTAACTGAATTTACGTATATTAAATTATTTATAAATTAAAAATAATGATAAATAAAAATAAAATAATTAAATAATTATTAATTAAATAATTATAAATAATTTGAAAAAATTTATAATTTTATATAAGATTTTATATAATTTATATAAAGTAAAAAATTTAAAATTGAAATTTAAAATAAAGTCAATTTTTATGAATTGACTAATAAATAACAGACGATATATCATAATATGGATTAGAGGTCATCAGAAGAAAATTCCTTGATTCAGATTTCGTCAAACGATGTATCAGAATAAAGATTAGAGGTCATCATGAGGAACTGCTATGTAATCATATTTCGTTCGCTATTCCTCTACTCAACATAGCAGTGGGGCTAAATACGTGCTAATGTGAATTATTTTACAATTCCGTTGAATAAATTTATAATTCCAAACGATTATATTAATGAGTACTATTAACATTTATGTTGATGTGAATTAACAGCTAAATTTAAAATTACCGCAATCTGCATATTTTGAATCAAATTCATGTCAGTAAAAAGAACTTTTTTTATTTATTCTGTGGCTTGTTTAATTGATACATAATTTATAAACCATCATTTTGGTCGTATAGATGTAATCAATCGTATAATGCTTATAATAATGAGCTAATACTGAAAAAGCTTCTCTCACCTACCAATTCAATATTTTCTAATATTTAAATAAAAGTTTAATATCAAAATGGTAAAATTTTTAGCACAAAAACAAAATGTACACTGTAAACGTTAGTTATGATTGAGTGGCAATGATATTTTACATTTCCATTTTAAATTAGTATTTATACTTTGTATAGATATTATTATAATATTGTGATTTTGAAAATTCTATTTGCTAATATCAATGATAGGACGATTTATTAAAAATTTACTCAAAATAGAATTGCCATTAAATTAAAGTTTGATCTCAAAATGGTAACAATTTAGTACAAAAACAAAAAGTACACCCTAAACGTTAGTTGTAAGTTACTCAAAATATAATATTTTTTAATTATCAGCGCAACATTTCTATTCTACATAATATCGAAAGTAACTATTTAGTGATTATTAGATAATCATCATTTCGTCAGTCAAGTAAATTTATGTTCACAAAATTAAAATTAAGATTAAGGACTAATGACATGATTGACATCCACAATATCAACGATATTGACATTAGGACATTGAATAAAGGAAACAACTGACAAGTTTTAATCTACTCAATTATTTTAGCAGGTAGATTCCTGCTAAAATCACAAAGTTCATTTTGTGAAAAAAATTAGATATTATCCGTTACCACGAATGTATTTCTTATTAACAAATCGCATATGAAAACGCAAAATAGGCTGGCGTTTATGCTTCTCACCATTGCAGATGTATGTAGGTCGAAGAAAATACCTACTAACTAATGTTTAGTTTCTTCGCTTTTGTAGATGTCGTACATTCCGTGAGAATTTGTGAGTTTCAAGCAGTTGGGCACGTAAGTAAATATAGAAGGATTTAACGCTGATAAGAACTTTAATTTAATAATTAGGTACTTTAAACGATGTAGCCAATTATCGATTTGAATGCTTGAGGATTTAAGCAAATGTTACAAAATTAAAAAAGAAAATAAAAACTAGAAAATTAAAAAAATATAAAATTAAACTAAAAATAAAAAAATAAATTAAATTTATGTTTTTAAAATTTAATTAAATTAAAATTTTCAAAGCGGAATCATCTTAAAAAGAAATTTCATAACATTTTTTAAATATCACAATTTATTGTTAAATGAAAAGAAAACACTCAAAGATAAGAAAAATAAAGAGGATTTAATAATAAGTGAATTTATGAGTTGCAACGCAATGTATAGTTGACACTTTTTATTAAATAAACATTTTAATGTTGACATATTTTATTACATATTTAACTCGAAAGATAATTTGTGATATGGTTGAGATAAATAATTGCTAATTTCAATTGATAATTTGTAATATAATTAATTAATTAATTAGTATACAATTTTGTTGAGGAAAAAATAAAACTTATCTACATCTGGTGTGTACTACCCATAAGACTAGATGGGGATAATATCTCCCGTACAAAAATATTATCTGTATTAAGAATATTTTGGTAAAATACCATTGTTTAATATTTAAGTAATATGAATTTTAATGGATTGAATTGTTTTTATTTTACTAGCGTGCTAAGCCTAATAATGAAACATTGATCACAGAACAAACTCCAAAAAGAATTGAGGTGAGTACATCTATTTTATTAACTCGATGTAAAATATAACAATTCAAACATTCGTAATTCAAATGTTTCAATAAAATTTTAATATTTTATCGATCTGCAAACTTTAAACGAATTCATGAATAAAATAATTCTTGTGTGGATTTTTTTGTTTATCAGCACAAAGACCATTAATCGTTATCCACAGCATTTTAAAAGTTGATTCATAATCGGCCTGCACACGCTCACCTAACTTTATTGGTAAACCAGAATAATGAATTTTCTTTTTTTTAAAAACAAAATACTAATACGGCCCGGTTTCTACGCGGTCGACCTCTAGGCATAACGAGCAATGTTTAAAACTAAGAATAACTTCTTCCGTGTATCACTACTACGACAAGAGAACACAAAACACAGCGAGCAACATGAGCCGGCGAGCACAAAGCACGGCGAGCAATCGTGAATGTGTCTGTGATCGGGAATTTGTCTGCGATCGTGAATTTGTCTGCGATCGTGAATTTGTCTGTAATCCTGAATTTGTCTGCAATCGTGAATTTGTTGTGTGTTAATTATTTCTCAAACTTTTTTTAAGAATATTTTTTAAGGATCACTTTTTTATCATTATTTTATTTGAAGTACATAATGCTCATCAGTTAAATGATATTCTTATAATAATATAAGAATAACATTATAACATTTTTTTAATTATTAAAACAAAATACTAATAATCACAACTGTAGGTTCCCGCAAATGGGCCGATAGTTCACAAAGTCGAAACATTGATCCGTTATTATATTGTTTTATTGAATATCATTAGAATTCTTGGCCCCCGAAAGATCCGAATTCCTGCGATAGTATATTTGTGTGTTGAGCTCTCCTACTGTGTAGTTGCTCACGTATAGGTATTCGGGTAGTGCGTATACACATTGAAGCTGCTTGAGCCAGCACAATGCTCACTCGAGATCTAATTATTGAGATAGAGGCCGAATAACTGGACTTACTCATTTTAGACCTATGTTTTTCACTTTTTAATTATAGATTCGAGCGATCCGTTTATCGATCTGCAAACAAGCAAACCAGGCACACCGCTTGTGAATACAGCAACATATTTTATGAAATTAAATCTAGAAGACAAAAATACGAGCAGTTAAAGCTGTCTAAACAACAAGTTGATGAGAAATTGTCGGCAGCTACATATGATGTAAATGTAAGTAAACTTTGAAATTCATTAATTCTGAATTTAATTTGCAGAAATATAAAACAGCCTTTCTGCAGTGCAGAGAAGAACTCCAAGTTATAAAAAGACAAATGTACTTACATGTTGCCAGCGCCAAACGGAAGGATATAAACGATCAGGTGGATTACAAAATATACGCAAAATATAAAAACTGATATAAAATAATCAAAATATTAATTATAAATTATATCAAAATTTCAAATTAAAATATAAATCATTATTTATATATTGAATGTACTTCGGGGATTTGGGAGACAATGTCAGGTTTCGAGGAGTGTCACAAACTTGAAAAGATTGGTTAAACTGTGAGTGATATTTAGGGCCAAATCATGTAAATAGAACGAACAAACACCATATGGCGCAGCAAACCAGAATGGATCACGTTTTTCTAACTCTCATCGGACGTAATTTAACCTTACAAACAAGGAATTACACGAAAGAGGCTATGGTAAAATATCAAGGTAGAATCATCTTCCTTATCTGAATTCTCAGAAATGCTGCCTAACTTTTGTTGTACGTCATTTAATCCTACTAGCAAGGAATAACATGAGAGGTTTCGGATCCAATACTTGGGCAGAATTACTTTCCTTGACTTAATTCTCGGAAATGTTGACATAACTATTTTCAAGGCTTCAGCGATATCTAATTAATTATCCAATTAATCGTCTATTTAAATGTTTGTAATTCCAATTGGCAAATTGATTTATTAAAACATTTAATGTAAAGTAAAACCAGATAAAATACGGTTGATCTCTGTATAATACAGTTTTACTTTATTAAAGTAAAACCTGTTAAACAGCAAAGTTCTACCTTACTTAAAGTAAGTACAAAATCTTTCCGCGTGAATACAAACACTTGCTGCCAAATCTCTTTACCAGATCGAATTGCTATGTAGACCATCCTTAAACACTAGGCAGAGGTTGTTGCTTAATTGTACCTGAACTCGTTGAATCCTTAATGAATACGGTATGTATAATGAGCATATCTACTCAGCACATCCGTGCACTACTATTATACCTGCCGCATCCATTTAGGATCCAACGAGTGCAGCGACAATTCAGCAACAACATCTGCCTAGTGTTTAAGAATGGTCCGCACAGCAATTCGTTCTGGTAAAGAGCGTAAGCATCAGACAATTAAGCAAAGTGTCGGAAATGCCTTATTCACAATGTCACACAGGCAACCGAAACGACCATGGAGTACTTCATTCTACTGATGAGTGTTGCCGGGTACTCATTGGTCGTCTAGAAGTAATATGGTGACTGAAAGTCGTGAATCAAAGTCCAGTCTAAGAAACAACACCATTTTGTATAAATGCCATATTTCGAAAGAAATCCTGGACCGTTGTCTACTCAGCACATCCGTGCACTACTATTATATATAATTTGCTAAAATTGTTCCATGTCATAAAATTTGTAAATTTGTTATTCGAACTTTAACAGATTTAATATTGATTTGTGACAAAATGTTTATTAAATATTAAATTGTGATGTTATAGAATTGTAATAGATAACAAAATTTATTTTTTAAAAGATAATGCATTTTACAATTTTATTAGTTTTTTATAACTAATTTTCGTTGTACATTGTAATATTTCTCTGTTACAATATCAAAAGATATGGTCGAAATGTAAGAATCAATAATGCTTCCTTTCTGTATTTTTTAAAATATAAAATGTTCGATTATCAAAAATATAACAATTTTATGACAATTATATTAACGCAAATTCTTTTGTCCCTAGCATAGGCAAATATATTTGTAAAATATATTTGTTAATAAATATATATGTAAAATATATCTATATATAAATATATAATATATATATTAAATATATATATAAAATATATCTTCATATATATCAGTATTTGATACCGTTTCGTCATCACAAAACATGATTCGTTTTTTTTTTGCCGTCTGTAGTCATCCTCTGCATCCAGCAGTGGGAGTGATCTGGCACTGATGAGTCATTGCGATGACGAAACGGTATCAAATACTGTTATCGTCGTTCTTCCGCGTTTGTCTTAAAAGATTGTTACAGTTTATTGAAACATATTTTTTGAAAAGTAATATTAATTGAACGAAATTTATTTTTTTTATTGAAATTGATTTGCAATCGTAAAAACTTTGTTCGCTGGCTAGGGATAACGTTGGAGTATTTCTTAAATAGTTTTTTATTAATACTATTATTTTAAAAATAATAAGTAATCCTCTTAGGTCTAACTTTGTTCAAAAAATAGTTATTTCTTCTTTTAACTCACAGAATAACTTCGACTGATCAAAGCATTAATGTAGATACAATTGTTATAAAATATAATATATTAGAATATATTATATTTTTATTTTTTGTCGATTTTTATTAGACTAAAAGAAGTTTAGGTAACAAAATATAGTGAGCCCTAATGTCTCACTATTTCTATAAAGATAGAAAAACATACTAGAAATATTTGAGAATCCCTGAGGTGGGATAAAAGTATAACAACATAATATATTTATTAAAATATAAAATATTTTATATACCAATTTAAATATTTCTATTGATTAAAAGTAAAATTATTAAAAATTATTAGAAAGAATTTACATAAGGAACTTTAAAAGAATTCATTTTAAAAATGTCTATGCTGTCTGACATATATGCTGTTTTTTTTTTCAGGAAAAACGCATAAATCATCTTATTCAAGAAAATCAATCACTTCAAAATTGGAAAAATTCACAAATTGAAAGAATTTTTGAATTGGAAAAAGAACTTAATAGACAAAAGACCTTATCGAACAATTTTCTGAGTAGTACAAATCAGAAAGATAGTTCCACCGATTGCACGGATTCCTACCCAGTAAGAATTTTTTAAGTAATAAAAATTAATAAGAATTTGATGGTAAACTCTAAACAATTGAGGAAATCTATGAATTGTATATGAATTAATGAAACTAAAAGTTTCGATCCATGTTTTCTAAAAGTGCGTATTACGAAAACATTACAAATTTTCATTTTAGATTTAAATGTAAAAATTCAATTAATGTGCAAAGTTATTACATCTTGTATGTCCAAAGCTGTCGTAACTAATAGATCTATACTAACATAAAAATATTTTATGAAAGCTCGCGATGCTTTTATAATTGTAAGCAAAATTATTCCACTGCCTCGCGGCCATATATACTACAGATCGCATCAAAGATTCTTGATAACAGCGGTCCAGGATTCCATTGGAATTCCATTCGTCACTACTATATGTCAGAGATGACTGACAGAGCTCATCTGTAGTGTGAGCCATCTCGATGATGTTTCGGCTGCATGTGGGACTTTTGAACAAGAGCATTTCTGATAAATTACTTAAATTCCAGTGGCAATTGCACAAGTTCTATATGAGCGCTGTCGGTTATCCATGCCGTCAACTAGTGACGAATAGTATGCTGATTGTTGAGTGTAGTTAAGTACCGACAACAGTTTTTGCTCAACTGTCCAGTTTTTTTACTCAACTGTCCAAAAAGGTTTGCCTTATTCTAATGAAATCCCGGACCGTTGTTATCGACATCTTTGATGCAATCTGTAAGATATATGCCGAATCCTTTCAAAGATCCAATAAACGATGGAATGCAGCAACGAATTGATCGCTTTATATGGATAGAGATGGTATGATAAGCAAGTTTTTAGTTTACGAGTATTTGGTCACTGACAAAAGTAAAAATTAAAATATATATAAATTTAATTTTAATGCAGACATTATTAGATGTAGGCAAGTGGAACTCAAAATTAGATGGTTTGTATCGTAATAATGTTCTATAATATTTTTACGCTAAAATTGATATTTTACGATAAAAATGTACAGTGTTGCAGAGTAGTGACTAAAACATGATAAACCTGCTCCTTCTGGATATAATGTATCCGCATTATATCACTGTGTATATCAATTGAAATTAAATTACTTTATTTTAGAAATTTATAGTTTTCCTGTTAAATTATGTTAACTTGTCAAACTTGTCAAGGACAATTTTGAAAATATTGATTTATAAGATTTAATTTCAAAGATTGTCCTTAAAATATTTTGATACATTTAAAATATTATGATAAAATCTTAGATGAAATAATTTATTTATTAAAAATCACCGTAACATTACGATAACAAATTCGATTTATTTAACATTTTCTAATGTTATATCTTATTTTTACTACAAGATTATAGTTTACTACCATATTACTTATTAATTATTTATTATTTTAACATGTATCTTTTTAACATGCATCTTTTACAATTTACAAAAATATTTTACAATCGATCGATTGTAAATTTTGCAGCTTAAAACATTAATAATTTTATCATGTTGGTAATGTGATCCAATACAGAAAATGAGTTAAAATACCAAAAAATATTGATTTATCCGACCTAAATCGGTGTGCATCAACTCGCCGCGGCGAGTTGATGCACCGCTCATATAGTGGTAAGAATCGCTCTTTTGCATCAACCGCACCAGCGGCGAGTTGATGTGGTATTTTCATTTTTTATATAAATTTGATTTTAGCCCTTATGCTGGGTTCAATTTGTTTTTTGCTTGGTCAGAGAAAATCAAGATCTTATCTACGAAAATAAACTCTTTAACTTTGATCAAAAATTGGAAAATGGAAAGGTGCGATGGCGTTGTCGCATAAGAGATTGTTCTTTAGACTGGATTTAAACAAATAATCTCGAAAACCAATTATAAAAATCACGGAGATATGAATGAGGAAATTCTTGCGATTGAAATTCCAAATATAATCGTAAAAAATAAGCAAGAAGAACAATCTCTTATGCGACAACGCTATTGCATATTTCCATTTTTATTATCAACACGCCGATGCGGCGAGTTGATGCAAAAAAGCGATTCTTACCACTATTTGAGCGGTGCATCAACTCGCCGCGGCGAGTTGTTCGCAGCCTTTTTATCTTATTGGCTTAAAGCCAGAAAATAAGTTTTCTTCTAAATATTGATTTATACGACCTAAATAAATCGATCGATACCGTTGCTTAGAGATTGGAAATGAATTTTTTCAAAAGTGGCGTTACTAAACGTCACTTAATTAATTATGTTACATCTCAATTACAATTGAGCAGGTCCCCTTGAGTGCACCTTTCTTCTGATTGTATAAAATCATTGTAAAGACAGGGAAGTAGATTTCGTGTAGCAGTTTGTTAAATTTGTTGATGGACAAATTTTCCATCAACAAATGTTATGTAAATGCATCGTAATAAGGATTATTATTAATAGAAATAATGTTTCTTCGCATTCCTTATTCTATCGCTGTGCATGAAATTTTGTAAATCAGAATTAATAAAAGTAATTAACAATAGGGAGGTAATACTTATCTGTAAATTTTGAAAACTCCCGTATTTCAAGTTTTTAAATATATAACTTTATATATAAAGTTAACTTTATATATAAAGTTATTACTTTATATAATTAATAATTTCAATTCGAAATTCATAAACTTTTCAATTTTAATCAACACTAAATTATTTTATTTTTTGTGTTCATATTATTTTTATAAACGGTAGCATTATGTTTTTTATAGAGAAGCCTTACTGACTCTATAAAATTGAAAAAATCTCAACTATTCAAGCTTCCTCCCATTTACCCAATGAACTCTGCCATTAAAAATACCGATACTGTAAGTTTCTTCATAGGAATTTATCCAATTTTTTATGAGAGCTTGAAATTTGAAAATTACTATTATTATTTTAATTGTTTTTAAAAAGCATTTACAACAAATTTAAATGTTTTAAATATACGCGAGCTACATCTTGTTGGTTTCGTAAATCACCTAAATCACCATCGCGTGATCACTTCAATCCTAATAGCAGCATGAATCAGCATAGGTAAAACTCATCAGATGTATCGAATACAATACTACAATTTACGAATTTTACCGAATTGAACTGAAATACGAATTGTATACTTGAACGCACTAGTCATGAGGTTCAGCTTGTTGATTAGTGATGCTTTTAATTGAAGTGATCACGAGATGATAATATACGAACCGACTAAATGATTTATAAATCATTGGTAAATCTATTAATTATAATATCTTATCTTATATAAATACAAAATAAAAACAAAATTGTCTTTTTATAAAAGGACAATTTATCTTTTATAAAGATAAGATGACAATTAGATGACTATTTTAATTTAATCTAAAATTTATGATAAAATTGCATTGTACTCATTTTGATTCTAAAACAATTCATTTTGAAACACACAGTATTCAATTACGTCAAATGTTATTTGTTAATGAAACGAATTGATAAATTAATTGCTTCCAATTACCAAAATGTAGAATATAAATTGAATTCATTTGGATAGTTTGACTGATAAAAGGTAAACTAAATCTAATCAAAAGAACCTAAGCTAAAACCTTTGTGTTTAATTATATATTTAAAGTTTATTTAACTTGTTGTTCTTCGGATGTGATCGATTAAGGAAATAGATATTTTATCATCTTGTATTTTGTCTATTCCGTTATTCCATTTTGTTATTTCGTACATTGCAATTGTTGATACGAAATGATTATTCCATGTGATAGTTGCGGTATTCAAATTCTTTACGGTCCAAAGACACTCCGCTACAATGCTCTCAGGTGTAGATTTCAAGTGATGATAATATCCTTGGCATATTTTTCTAAGCTATCTTGACAAAAATTTGTCTCTACGAAATATCTGTGTACTTGGACACCAAATATATTTCTTAGAAAACGAAATTATTTGAATAGAAAACAAATTTTAATTAAAAAATAGCAGATCAATTTTCTTATTCCTTAAAATCTGAAAATATTTAAAGGATTTTATACTGATACGTCTGTCTTCAAAATATCAGAAGATCAGTTTCAAATAAAAATTATATTTAAATAAGAATTAAATTGTTTTGAATTCAATTTTCATCAGATCACAAGAACAATAACCGCAATATGAAACATCAATTTAAATATTTTTGTTTGATAACGTCAAACAAAGAAGATATTAAAGTAGTTATTAACTACTTGAAACTTAAACTTTTAAAAATGAATTAAAAAGTTTCATTTAAAAATTAAATCTCTATTGACGAGAAACAACTCAGATCGTGAGTAGAAGAAAGTAGTGATCATTTATTGATTATCTTCGACAATGATCATTAGTGATCATTGTCGAAGAAATATAATTCACCAATAAATGTAACAATACAGAATATAAAACTTCACCATGTAATACATGACACTTTAAATTAAAAGGAATATCGAAAATTGCGGTTTAGATCATAAATTTCATCTAACTTGCATGGACAACAAATTTGATCATATCAAATTTGTACTGATCATATCAATTTACAAATTTGCTACGTTAAATAAATTATTATTAAATCAGAAAAAAAAGCATGCATCAATTGTCGTGCATGTAAATGCTCAAATAGACTTTCGATGGTCGAACTAGTACCACGTTCCAGTAGTCAACATAACGACCAACCTAATTACTAACACAGCTATCTTCTTAACACTAACTCAGTGCACTCAGATCGCACTGCGAACCGTTATCTAAATCAAACTCCAGAAAAATTATGCAATTCACCCGAAACTATCCCAGATATATACGAAATAGTTATCCACTGGATGCCCAATCTGATGAGCCCTCACGATCTTTCGCAAGCCACGCATTCGTCGACATACTCTCTAAATTATACGCAGATTCGAGAGAACAGTTTTCTGATACAAGCTCACTGCTGCAAACTGCAACGATATTCAGCCAGTCTGTGTTGCAACGAATGCCATCAAGAAAGATATCTCTTATACACAAAACCATAGAAAGCAGATTTGTCAGTTGGAATAATAACGAGTACGTGGCTCTTTACCAAGAAGCGCTCTTCCTCCAAAACAATATTCAAAATCATACACTACAGTCATATACTAACCGGATTAAACGCCATCAAAGCCTTCTAGCAAAAGACCGCATTAAAGCAAGCACTGCTATACTGGAAGATAAATTTGAAACGTATATACTGCAGCCACATTACCTCATCAACGATGTGTCAGTCCTCTCGAGACTCAAAGATCTACATCCAAATGCACAACCACCAAATCCAGAAGCTCCTCTATCAATCATTTTCAAGTTCGAAACATCACTATAGTATATTCTATGCTCTAGACGAAACTCATATAATCAAATCTAGCATGAAAACAGGAGGAAGCGCCGGACCGTCGGGTCTCGATTCTAATTCATGGCTTCACACGCTCACTGACTTCGGTTCTCAGTCTATATGTTTAGCCAGGGCAATCACTCAATTCGCTATCTTCATCGCTACAGAACACATTACCCCTGATCAATTAGACGCTTTTACAGCTTGCCGCTTAGTCGCCCTAGAGAATAAATCAGGAAGAATTAGACCTATTGGAATATGCAACACTGTCAGGCGCATCATTTGCCGTTCCTTCTCGAATTCGTGCGCAATGATATTGAGGTCGTCGCCAGGTTCGTTCAACTTGGAGCTTCCCAAAAGGAGGTATCGAGGTAGCCGTCAGTACTCTTAGAAACGAGTTTCATCGAAGTGACCATATGTGCGTTATGACGGTCGAGGCCTCAAATGCCTTCAACCAGACTAATAGAGCCATTGCACTGCATAATGTGGAATTCAACTGTGCTGCACTTTCGTAAGCACTACGCAAAGTTTACGCGAAGCCCACTTAGCTTACAGTTAGGGATAGCACAATACTTTCATCTAAAGACTTTACACAAGGGGACCCTTTTGCGATGGTTGGATTCGCATTGACCTCCCTTCCACTGATCGAATATATTCAAATAATGGTCTCAGCAACATTCCAGAAATGGTACGCTGACGACGCCAATTTCGTAGGAACTATATACACCTTTAAACAGGTATGGAATATATTGCATTCCGCCTGTCCAAAATACGGTTATTATGTAAATCCGCTTAAATCTCAAATTCTATATCATCAGCAGCTCAATTTCGAAGACCTCCGTGATACAAACATAAGATCATCTACGACAAGGATCACAATACTCGGCACACTAATCGGATTTTCAGACTACGAAAGCTCTACTGTTAGTGAGCTATCCTCTTCATGGATTACAACTATCCAACGCCTAAAAGCAGTTGCACATGTAGGCCCCCATGTAGCCTTCGCTCGCCTCATCAATTCTATTCAAGCAAAATGGAAGCACATCATGCGCACATGTGAAGGTCTGGATTCAGTGTGTATCAATCTTTCGAACATCTTAACTTCGGAGCTTCTCCCGCAGTTTGCATCCTGGAAACTTGACAGTGCTTGGACGTACGTACTATGCTCACCGCTAATAGTAAACGGAATTGGCATTTCCGACCACTCATTTAGTGCTGCGTTATAGCTGAAATCCCCCAACATGATCCAATCCTCTTATAAATATGGACTGACAGGCGACTGCTTACGCGAATTACAAAATAAAACGACCAACGAAATTAAACAATTCAGAACACTCTTGTCTAGGGAACGCATATCAAACTCGCCTCTTTTAGCAAATGCCTCAATGAACCACATTATCGATCACACCTGTTTCAATAAAGCATCCTCGTGGCTAAGCGCGCTACCCTTAGAACACGAAAAATTCCATCTGTCAGCCAATGAATTCAAAGATGCCTTGAAAGCCCGATACGGACAAACTGACCCAATCTAAAGTAAAGAAGCTGCGTAGGCGGTTCTAAAGTTGACATTTCTAACTCTCTGTCATGCAAACATGGAGGAATGCCTTTTATCTGGCACAACGCTATCCGCGATTTATTTGCACAATCCATAGGTCGAATATCGCACGGTGTTAGCACCGAACCACAACTTACCAGTGTTCCAAAAGAACATATATTCGAACGCTCCACAACTACTCGCGATCAGAACGCCCGTGTTGACATTGTATGTTCTAGTCTCAACACCTCGCGATTTATGCGAACATTTTCGACGTTAATGTTTCATCCATACATGATCAATCCAACGCTGCACGGAGATTAGAATCTTAATTCGAATATAACGAAAGGATATAACTGTGAAATAATCTCGATAATTGAGCATGCTTTGTTCACGCCACTGGTTTTCTCAACATCAGGTGGATTTGGTAACAAAGTAGGAGCACTTATTCGGACAATAGCATCGAAGCTTGCACATTAGTCAACAAAAACGTATTCCCACCTGGTTCTCAAGGGGAAGAGAGATATCAGCTTTGAAATAGTGAGGTCGGTATCAGCTTGTCTCCGGGCACCCCGCTTCGCACGTGGACATCCTATCTACATCGATCCCTCAAGCGCGAGTGAAACGACTGAAATACAGTCGTTTTGTTTTCACAGCAGTATTTGCTGGTTACTTTCCTTCTTTTTCTGTCGGTTTACGGCATTTGGTAGTTTAATACTGACTCAATTATGTTTATTTTCTTATGGATAAATAATTCTTTATTAAACCATATCACTTTATTTTGTTAAAGTGATTACTTTATTACTTTATCAATTTATTAAAAAATGGAAATATCTTAACCTTATAAAGAATTTTTATGAATTAGATTTTTATGGACCAATTGATAGATAATATATTAGAATAAAGATCGCATGTATTCAGTCCCTAGAAAAATAAAGATGAAAAAGATCGGACTTGTAAGATGTAGAAATCATTTTACTTAGCCGAGGCTTTATATTTTGTACTATAAATACAAAGAATACAAACATCTAGAATAAATATGAAAGATCTGATAAAATTTATAAATCCGTTTATTTAACTGAGGTTACATATTTTGTACTATAATGAACTCTTATATTTAGACATTTTTAATATACCATGTTTTAGAATGAATATTGGACGTCATCAAGATGAACTGATATGTTATCAGGTTTATTCTCTTGGTGCTCGATCCAGCATAGCAGTGAGGTTAAATACATTTCAATATGTATTTAATCCGATTAAATTTAATTATCTGACGTAATTTCTTATTTTAACTTAAAGTATATTATTTACTATTCATCCATAAAATTTTCCACTTAAGATTTGAGGATTTATAAACACCTTTCTGTTCAGCTTTATAATAAGATTAAATTGTACAAAAAGTCATACAATACAAAATTTAAGTATTTCTGACAGAGGGCTGAAATTGCCGGGAAGACAAAGTCCATCGGTCAATAATGTGATGCCAGTAAAACAAATCAGATCGGGTTACTGAAGCTTCATATCTTGTAGGGAACCCTACAAAACCCATAATTTAAAATGTGTATCAATTAAATTATTCAAATGAATTTTAAGAAGAACAATATCATTACATATCATGGCAATAATATGCAAATATGTATTAATAAATTATTTTACATGATTTTTGAGAAAATCATGTAAAATAATTAAAATCATCATTACATTTTTACATTTTTATAGTAACCTAGTTTAAAATATGTATCTATTAAATTATTTAAATTATTTTGAAGAAAGCCAATATCATTACATATTGTTGCAATTCTTAAAATTTCATTATTTAATGTATTATATTTTATATTTGATGGTATGCATGAATGCTTATGTAAAAATATGTTTTTTGTAAATTTAAATATGTCATCTTTACGATATAAATTAATAGTAGTTTTAGTTAATGTTAATTTAATGTTCATATCTAGATATACACCTTCTTTATCATCAATATTGGTTTTATTAAGAATAAGGCTACCTGGATAAATTTGTTCGCTTATTGAATAAAAATTATTAGAATTACATACACATATATAATCAATGTATCGAAACATATATTTTATATCTTTATATAATTTAGATATATTTATATAATTTAAATATATTATATATTTTCATGTTAATTTAAATGTCATCTTTACCATATAAATTTAAAGTAGTTTTAATTGATTCTAATTTAATGTTAATATCTAGATATACACCTTCTTTATCATCAATATTGGTTTTGTCTAGAATGAGGCTACCTGAATAAATTTGTTCACTAATTGAATAAAAATTATTAGAGTTAAATGCATATAATCATCAATCTTAGCAAATGCTATTACAGATATAAGTCTGCATTAAATTACATAACTTTATAAAAAAACATTTTATTTTGTTAAAATGACTTTATCATAACGTTATTATTTGGTATCAGCTTTTATTAGTTAGTTAAATTTCTAATATGATGTTTCCACACCTTATTTTGACAGAAATATAATAACGAAAACATATAGTTCAAGAGAGATTATAATATTACCCTGTTTTAAAGTAGTTGCCGTTTAATTATTGATACTCAAATGGCGTATAAGCTGACTTGCAATCATGTAATACGTGATTATGTGCTATCATGGTTTACAACTTATATTTTATGTTGTTTATCACTGAGAGTACAAACTTTATCAATATCATTAACTGTAAAAAATAGTGTTAATATTTTTCAATCCAAAAAATTGGAAAATAATTAAATATACATTATTTTAATGAAATGACTGCGAATACTTCCCGATAATATGAGATATTATATATTTTGATATTTCGACTGTACTTTGCAGTCATTTTCAGTTGTATAATTTTATCTCAAAGTTTTTTAAGAAAACCTTTTAAAAACTCTGAGAATTTAATTATACAAATGATAAAGACCGCAAAGTACAGTCGAAATATCAAAATAATAGATTCAGTCTCATATTATCGGGGAGGATTCGCAGTCAAGTAGTTACATTTGACCCAAAATCATTCTACATTATATTTAATATAATACAATATATTTAGGAATTAGATTAAACTGCACCCGGGGTCTTCTTTGAGATGCTTTCATATATATAATTGATGTATAATTAATTAATATATAATTATAATATAATATAGAATTATAATATATAATATATAATTAATATATATTTTGTCATAATTGATTATGACAAACATAATTGATGTTAATTTATAGGAACAAAGAAAAATCAAAGAGTAAATGATTATTCAATACTTCAATGCAACTGCCATCATCAAGAAAATATATTTTTTAAATTAATATTTTTTTGTTTTCAAAAAAATCTTTTCCTGATGAAAGCAGTTGCCATTGAGATATTGAATAATCATTTGGTCTTTGATTTTCCTTTGTTCCTATAAATTAACATTTGCAAAATTCGAGGAAATGGATGACTTAATGAATACATTTACAAAATAATAGCGCTTTTAAATTATAAAAGCGCTAATTTGATGTTAGCGCTTTTATATATTTACTCTTTGAATATAAAAAATTAAATGTAATTAAATTTAAAATGTAATAAAATGCAAAAAGGTTTACAAGTAGAAATCATTTATTATGCATGCTTTTGTATTTAGTAGATTTAATAAATAAATATTGTATCATTTTATTAATTAATATAAAAATCAATAAATCATAATTATTGTGCCAGTTGCTATGCCGGTTGCTCACTAGTCGAATCCGCTCGCCCCTAAGCTCGTCCACTTCTAATATAATTCATACATAAGGCGCTTTTATGTTTAGTTCTTTTATGTTTAGTTTTACGTAAGTTAAATATTGTTTTAAATAATTTTTTATGTATCAATTCTAATTTTATCTGCAATGCTAAATCACTACTCATACGTCTTTATCGCTCAAATATCAATTTGAAATACAACGAAATAGAAAAGAATCTCAAACTGTGCTGTTGATTAGCAAATTAGTGTGCATGCTTAGGGTGAAATCAATATATATTTTTTCTATCAATTGTCAAGATGTTTTCAGGTAATGTGAACGGCAAACCCAACAACAATCTAAGTGATATGTTTAAAACATAGCGCTTGAGATCTAGGTTAATGATCTATTCATAAATTCAATCAACTAATAATTATAGCCATTTATAAAAGTCAATATTTTAATAGCCTATATCAGTTAAAACGTTAATAAAGTTGACGTTCATTTTCAATGATATTAAAGTCTAAAACGTAACAATTGGTTTGAAGGTTACTGGTTTGTTGTTTATGGATCCGAAGGGCTTTATAAATATAAATTATATTTCATATGTAATAAAATCAGATATATTTATCTATAAATATATAGATATTAATATTTGTATATCACTATATCAATTATTATATCAATAACAAACTATGCAACTAATTTACTATTATCTATGAAAATATGAAATGTCATTAAAAATTCAAAAAAAAACTAACGCCTAGGAGATGTGAAGTATTCAGAATCCATTGTATTTGCAGAGTTTAAGCCAAAATGGTTTGAATCGGAATTAGAAGGCTTCACATCCACATGAAGTGTACGACGTTCCTTTGACCTTCGATTCTGAAACCACACCTTGTTGTCCGAAAATAGAAAGTTCCAATTAATATTATCGGTAAAAATTAAATGATATTAAATTAAAACAATTAGAAATAAAAAATTGAACCGATTAAATTTCAATTAAAAATATTTTTTACTATTAATAAGCTATATCAAACAAAAATTTTGCTTGGTGATGATTTTATTTTCAATAAAATTTCAATTTTGCGAATTTCAAAAAATGAATAAATGAATTTTTGATTTAGTGTTCGATTGATTAAATCGTTGATTCAGTTTCATTTAATATTTTTATAATAAATCATTTAGATTATCAATTATAATACTTTCATAATTTATTAATTATAAATCAATAACTAAACTGCTGCTTTCAAGCAGCATTTCTCTTCACTATAATAATAATATAATAATACAAATTTATTTAATGTGGCAAATGCGTACAAGCTGTACGCTTACAAGTCCACAAACAAAAATGAGAAAGTCAAGCAGTTAAATTGTTCAGATGGGATCGGATTTGTCGTTTGAAGCACTGCAGGGAAGTTGATTGGCGTATATGAATGGGCAGATGATTCCACGATAGAGGAGCAGCCACCAGGAAGGAGCGGAGTCCAAAGGAGGTAGAGTAGTTTGGGACATGTAAAAGAAGGGAATTACAGGAACGCAAGGAACAGTAAACAGGACGGGAATTATCAAGAAAAGGAAGGTTGAGAAATGAAGGGGTATGAAAAGTTACAAGGCGGAAAGCAACGATAAGAAGACGAATTTGAACACGACAATAAATTGTAGGCAAATCGAGAGAAGCAAGATGGTAGGATGTGTGATCAAAACGACGAAGACGGAGGAGAATTCGGACAGCTGCGTTGACGATGCGTTGTAGGGGAAGAAGAGTGGATTTAGGTGAGTTGGAAAATAGACTAAGACAATAATCGAGTCTAGAAAAAAGGAGAGATGATATGAGAGTCATACAAGAAGGGAAATCGATCAATCTACGAACTTGACGGAGGTTGCGGAGTATCAAGGTAGATGAGCGTACTTTATCTCTAACGAAAGGTTTAAGTGAAAGTCGGTTGTCAAAATGGAAGCCTAGGAAAACGAGATTATCAACGATAGGAAGAATTGTAGAATTTAATGATACGGAGGGAGGTTCGAAGCCGAGGCGTCGAGGTAGGATCCACATAATTTTGGATTTATCAGGATTCAGAGAAAGGCGAAGGGAAGAAAGATGATTGGAAATTGAGACAAGACAGTCGGAAGCAGAAACACTAAGATCGCGAATACGATAAACAGGTGCATGATCATAGATGAGAATGTCATCAGCATATTGCATAACATGGAAGTTAAATTTATGAGAAATCGAAGACAAATCACCAAGAAGAAGAGAGAAAAGTATAGGGCCTAATACGGAGCCTTGCGGAACACCGGACGGAATAGACGAAGGATGGGAGAGAGAAGAGTTAGAATATACGCGAAATGTACGGTTTGATAGATATGAAGAAAACCATGATACAGTGGGTAAAGAGAAGCCATAATCATGACGAAGGCGATGGAGAAGAATCGAGTGATCGACGATGTCAAAAGCAGACGATAGATCAAGAGAAACTATGACACTACATAATTTATGATCGCGCGATATGAGTAAGTCGTTATAAACTTTAAGACATGCAATTTCGGTAGAGTAATTAGAGCGAAAAGCGGCTTGGAAGGGAGGAAATAAGTTAGAGGAATAGAGATATGTATTAACTTGCTTAAGAACGAGACGCTCAAGGAGTTTAGAGAGGGTTGGGAGAAGTGAGATTGGACGGTACGAAGATGGTAGTGAAGAGTCGAGAGATTGCTTTTTGATGATAGGACGAACAGTGGCGCATTTCAGGATGGAAGGAAATGTACAGCTACGGATGGACGAGTTGAACAATGTGGTTAGGAAGGGTAAGATAAAAGTGCAGATATTTTTAAGTAAGTGAGTGGGAATTGGGTCAGAAGGAGAGGTTTTATTAGGTAATGACAGCAGAACCGAAGAAACTTCATCAGACGAAACGGGAAGAAGGTGGAATAGTTCTGGGAGGGAAGTATTTAAAGATAAGAGTGGGTACAAGGGGGCTATGGTTAGTAGGGAAAGTAAATTAGATAGCTTAGTTTGTAGATAAGAAGAAAATTCATCAGGATTTATATTACAAGGGGTAGATGATCGTGAAAGAATCGAGTTTAAGATTTTCCAATGAGATTTCGAGTTGGAAGATGACTCGAGTTGATTTCGCCAAAAGAGAGTACGTTTAGTACGTATAAGAATGAGATGTGAACGGCGTTGAGAAAAGTAGGAATCACGAAGATTTGGAGGGAGTGAGTTGGGTGAACGTTTAAGAAAGCGTTTATACATACGAAAAAAGTGACGGAGTTGACGCTTAGAAAGACTACAGTCAGAATCGAACCAGGGAGCATGGCGCAAGCGCTGGGAACGTCGAAGTCGACTAGGTAGAAGGTTATTGAGGATCGACGTAAGTTCAGAATCAAACAGAATGCAGAGATCATCGGGAGAGAGATAGTTAAGAGGAAGTGAAAAGAGTGAAGAATTGAGTAAGGATGTGCAGAGAATAGGGATATCGAGAAGCTTCCAGGGTCGACTTGGTGTAGATAATGGTAAAGGCGGAGAAGGAGGATGGGGACGAGTAAGAGTAAGAGTGACAAGGAAATGATCGGACAAACCAGGATCAGTAATTGACAAGGAGGTATAGTCATTGAAGCAGTTAGGAACAGCAATGATGTCGAGAGCACCGCCGAGAATATGAGTTGGGCTTGTTGAAAGTAATTTATAGTTAAAATCAGAAAAAAGATTAGTTAAAGTGATAGAGTCAGAGTCAGACGGGCGATCAAGACGAATGTTAAAGTCACCGAGAACAAAAGAAGGAGTATAAGACAATGAACAGTGAGACATTAGATCTGCAAGGTCGTTAAAGAAGATACGTGATGGGGCAACTGAACCTGGACGGTATACAATCACAAGTTCCAGAGGGAAAGGCGTTGATAATCTGCATATGAGTAATTCGAACGAGGTGTAACGGATGTTAACGTTGATTTTACGTAAAGACATTGGGTGACGAGCAATGGCAACAATACCGCCATGGTTAGACGCAGTAGATGTATGAGATGTAATTTGACGAGCTGATTCAACTAGAGAACAACCAGAGCGACATAGATGACGAATAGCAAGATCGTTGGAGTCAGTGTGCCAGGATTCGGTAATGCAGAGAATATCGATAGATAATTGATCGAAGATATCGAGAAGCATATCAGCTTTATGAAGAATGGAGCGAGTATTGAATAGACTAAGACGAAAAGTATGCTTAGGAGCGAGATCGACTAGCGAAGAAGACAAGGGGGAGAGATGGGACGCCATCGAATTTTTGGCCTTGTGTGAAGAACGTGAAAATTTCCGTTGATTTTACGTATAGATAAGGATGACTCGCCGTTTGTTTCACGTCGATGTTTTTCAATGCGAGCTAAATTGAGCTGGGCAATATCAGAAGGGAGCGGTCAGGAAAGATACGGCAAGTAGATGAAGTGGTAAGAAGTTTAAAACGTTGGGAGAGTACCGAAGAGGCATGTGAACTATGTCGGAAAACGATTTTTAAGAGTGGAGGACTGAGATGATTTGATTTAGTGGATTTGTTTAAACGAATAAAGGATACAGGAGCGATATTATTGAAGAGTGATGGGTTATCATCAGGAAGAATGGTTGCTAGGATAGACCTGAAAGCAGATACATCATCATCGAGGCGAGATTGTGGAGAAGCAGATTCGGAAAGCTTTAAGTTTGATATGATTATACAGCGATCGCGCGAAGGAAAACGATTTCGTGGAAGTGGTGGACGGACAGAGCTGGTTGGAGTCGAGGTAGATGAGCAGATAGAAGTGGAAATGACAGGGGTGCTTGATAAAGAATTAATATTGGTTGGAGCAAGTGTGACAGGAGCGGGGTGTTGAATCGGTTGATCAGAGATGTGACTGGATATGATTTTAAATGAAGGATGTAACTTATTGGGAAGTGTTACGTGGGAGGTAGAGTAAGGAGAATTAAAATAGGTTGGGGCATGAGTGACAGGAATGGAGTGTTGAATTAGTTGATCGGAAATGTTACTGGAAATGATTTTGATGGAAGGGTGTAAATTATTGAGAGGTGATACAGGGGGTCGAGTAAGGAGTTCGTGAGGAGAATAAAGAAGTTTGAGATTTATTTAGATTGGGGGAGGAATAGGAAAGAGGAGGTACGAGATGAAAAGCTTTGCCGTTAGCATTGTTAGAATGAGAAAGATTAATGGAAGTTTGGTACGTAGTTGAACGAGGAGTGTGTGAGAGAGTAGGTTCAATAATGGGATTATATGATGCGAAGTCAGGTGTTGATGCGAGGGAAACATCTAAAACAGCATTGGTCTGAGTGGTAGTGTGTGATACAGGAGTAGATGAGCAGGATAACTGTAGTAGTCGTACTGATGTACAAAAACCGCAAGTGAAATGTTTAAGTTATCTCTCTTAATAATTGCAATTTTCAACCAAATAATGGAAGTTTTAACCAAATAATGGAAGAATTTAAACGATTTCGAAGGATTTTAGACTACTTGTATTAAAGGAAACGTAGCGAGAATATAAATACAAACTAAAATAAAATACATTTAAATTTTACCTTTTATATTAAAATTAGAATTTTAATATTCTAATTTTTATTTGGAAATTTCAGTATATATAAAAAAGAAGATTTATTTTAATAAATCTTATTATTTTAATAAGATATTAAAATAATAAGATTATTTTTTAAAAAATAAGATCTATTTTAACGTGACAAATGCGTGCCAGCGCACGCTTACATGATTATAAAATCGCTTTTCGGTGTCGGGTAACAAAATTCGGGTAACGATTTAAATTATGATGATTTTATAAACAAATACCGCAAAAAAATAATGTGCAAAAACTCAAATAAAACGATATTTAACGATATCTTACTATTATTCTATTAGTAAGCTACTAGTCTATATATTGATATTTTAAAGTAGATATGAAATTTAGCTGAATCTTTTGAGACTATAACATGAATCGAGTAAACGAATAGTTTTAATCGGTTAGTCTTTTGAAGACTAATTGTTTTAATATAACTTAATATTGCGTAATATGATTCAATATTATACAACCTAACCTTAAAATTACAGCATTATAGGAATATATAGCGTCCTTAGGACGCTATATATACAACTTTTATTGGAACAACGCATTTTCGCTATGAATTAACTGATAAATATACTATTCACTTCACAGATCGAGCGTTATGTAGTATTTGTAACTTCTAATTAACATTAAAATATCAACCAACCTGGATAACCCTTGTGCTTAATCCGGTCTGATTAGCAAGACATTCCCTCATCTTTTTAGACGGCTTCTGGCATGTCAAAAACGCATCACAAAGCATTTGAAGTTGATCGTTTTTAATTGCAGTTCTTGGTCCGCGTTTACATTGATTTGGATCATTTTTACCCGAGGAAGAATTATCTTGCAAATCGAAAGATTGAGTACATTCCATACCCTGGTCAGCATTTGCAGTGATGTCGCTACATTCAGATTCTTCGCTTTCCTGTGTGCTATCAAGCTTGGACACTGGACTACCACAAAGAACCGTTGAAGAAGCAGGCCGATTGTCAAATGATGATTTTGTATCCCGCGATGTTGCTGCTTGGTTGATACATTCAATAAACGGTGTTGACGATGTTCTATAAGTATCAGTTGTAGTATTGCTACTGCTTGCATCGTTACTAAGAGACATTATACTAGCCGGTGAATGAAACATAGTTTGCTGTTGGTGATGATGCTGGTCGAGTATGATACCACCCGTAGCACAAGGTACATCTGCCGAAGATGCACCATCAAATTGAATTGCGGTATTTGTGGGCAACGAATTCTGATGGTAATGTAACGAATGCTGCTGTTGTGAAGGCAAATGGTCGAGAGACGCTCCGTCAGCATCTCTTGTCGTATTAGAGATTATCGATGCTGAAACGCTGTTTGTTGCAGCCCGAGTATTATTGTTTACATCTTGGGCCTGACAAATTGCGTACAACTCAAGGTAATCTTGACTACAAATTAACTGTTCTGTGAAGTCATTTGTACTGACAATGTACACATCTTCACCAGTATCGAGCGATCGTCCACAACGGTAACATACGATACAACCAATATGGTATATCTAAGATAGAAAATGAACCTGGCAAATATGAAATCAACGCTAACACAAACGTACCATTTGATTGTTAATCTTGCGAACAAAATCACTCGCGTGGATCGGTTGATGACAGCCAGAACAATCAAATCCATGCCGACTTAACAGATATTTTACAAATTTTAACTAACTTTGTTAATTCATAACTTTTAACTTTGTTTAATTAGCTAATTAAAGGCAAAGGCAAGAGCAAAGAAATTAAAATTCTAAAGAATTTTTGGAGCAGGATAAAAAGAAATGGGAAAATTTTTATTTGATAGTTCGCTAACCTCTGTTAACATTTTCAGAAAATTACCTCAGATAATTTAACTTAATCCTGATTAGCAGTTCCTCTAATTTTTATTTGATACGTCGTCTGTGATTTATTATTCAATTCGTAAAAATTAACTTATATTTTTAATTTCAAGATAAATTTTAACTTGATATAAATTATATAAAATCTTATATAATATTTAAATTTGAAGAAAGCTGGCAAACTTATAAATTTATGTGTTTAAGCAAATTACAATTGCTGAAGATGATGCCAACTAGGCATCAAAATATTCAATTAAATAAATTTTGCGATGGTTTTTGCCAGCTTTCTACAAATTTAAATGTAATACACAGTCGCATTCCTCATTCAAATTCAATTTATTCTTATATAATAATTGGAAATATATTTCTAGAGCAGGCCATTAATATGTAAAACGTAAGGATGATATACTGCTCTATGCTTTAATCTTAAACATGTGTCTGCAAACTAGTGTACAAATATTGTCACGAACCAATTGTAACATTAAAAGGTGGAGTGATTTTGCGAAGAGACGCGGGGTGACGAGAGAATAGACAATGCCGCCATGATTAGAGAATTTAGAAGGGGATGAGATAAGGGGATGGGTAGATTCGACTAGTGAGCAACTCGGAGAGAGCAAACTCCGAATGAAGAGGTCGTCGGAATCAGAGTGTCAGGATTTAGTATAAATTGCTTGGTGAATAGATAGAGGATGAAATCGAATTTATAGAGTGAATATATATAGTGTTGAGGAGTTCAAGGCAAAAACAGTGTGTGGTGGTGAATGTTTCAGATTGAGAGAAATTTTTCGCAGTTTGCCTCGCAACCGCGTTTTTCGATGCGAGCAGATGGAAGTTGAGCGATTTCAGAAGGGGTGCGATCGGGGAAAATTCGAGTGGTTAAAGATGACATGAGTTTAAATCGTTGAGAGAGGACAGAACACACAGAGCAATTAATGAAAACAGTTTTTAGGAGAGGATGCTTGGTATGATTAGATTGAGAGGATTTGTATAGACAGATTAATGCGACAGGAGAAATGTCCTTGAAAAAGGATGGTTTATCTGCAGGAACAATAGACGAGAGGATGGATCCGAAGGCGGAAACATTGTGGTCGAGACGTGCTTGTGAAGATAAGGAGTTGGAAGGAGTGATATTAGTGACGATGACACAACGATCGCGAGAAGGAAGGCGTTCCCGTAAATGGTGACGAGTGATATGAGTGGGTGAGATCACGATAGGAAAGCAGGCAGCTGAAGATCTGAAGGGAATAGATTCAACAGCGGGAGACAAAGTGGAATGGAATAATATAGAGGGTGTCAAGCGATGTGAAGAAAGGTTATGACTGGAAGGATCGTGGAGGTTGATCGATGTGATTTTGATTGATGAATGTAAGTTATTGAGAAACGAGACAGGAGGGACGGGACGGGGGTGTCGGGGAGTGAAGATGACATGGGATAAGAAATGAATATGGTGGAGGTTCGCTGGGTATAGAAAGGTTATCGGAAACGACGGGTGTAGTTTAAGTGGACGTGTTGGATGTTGATAAGTGCTTATTAGAGAGGTTGCGGATTAGTTTGTTGACACAAAAACAACATAGAAAGTATTCTTTAAACTTATTGTTGTCGCAGGCGATTGTTGTCTAGACGCTGCAGTCGTGTGTCGAGCACTGTACTTGCAGTTGAGCATAGTTGGTGTCGTTTTTAGCTGTTTACTTACGTCCGCCTATTAACGTCCATGTGTGCTTAAGCTGTTAAATTTGCTGATGCAACTGATTGAGTTGATTTCTAACTGATTGAATTGATCTGCGGCTGATTGAATTAATCTGCAACTGATTGAATTGATCTGCAATGTATGTTATTATCTCTCAAACTTTTATGTTCAATCCTTGATTGAACTATCTGCTTCGAAATTGAATTCTGAAACTGCCGAAACATTACACCTTTACGTGCCGAAGAGTATGACTCACACATTCTTATAAATGCCGCGTATTCCAATTTATGGATCCATGACACCGATTCCACCTAGTTTTATTGGAGATGTCAGTAGCGTTGTCATGCAATTTTTCAATTTTCGTTGTGTCAGCGTCGCTAGAAATTCGTCTACGACAACCTTTTTTAGTCGAAACAATTACTGTTCATTGCACTCCTATCCTTAAAAATTGGAACCATTTTCATTGATGTGAATGAAAAAGCACAACAAAAGCAACATGAGGATTAATTCTGCAAATATCTAAAAGTCGGCACAACATTAATGACCATATCTGTATACGTTTCATAATGGTATTTTCCATGAAATTATCTGTATCAATTGCCGATCCTAGTATATAAATACGGTCATGTTTTACTTGAATATTTCTTAATCCCTCAATGATTTCTGTGTTTTCTTGGTGTCTAAGCAAAATTGTCTATTTTGCTTAGACACCTAAATAATAACCATATTTAGGAATATGCTGTTTAAGTATACGCCATACTACTTCCAGTTCCTTTATTGGACCAACAAAGTTTGCGTCGTCCGCATACCATTGCTGTGTTTCATTTGAACATTGCTCTTAGATGCAACGTATTAGAGGCGGTGATCACATCGCAAATATCGACATTGCAAATGGATCCCCCTGTGTTATACCAGTCCGTGAATAAATTGATTCAACGCCAAGCACTAGTTGGGCATTGATAGAATTGTTTTCAAATGCACGAACCAATGAAGGACATATATAGAGAGAGCATATTATGAATATGACTGGTATGAATATGACTCAACACGGCTTTCACAAGGGTCACTCCACAACTACTAATTTAATGATATATCACGACCATTGGATGCGCTGTCTGGTTTTAGGTACTCCTGTCGATGTCATTTTCTTTGATTTTTCAAAGGCTTTTGACATTATAATGCACGCTCATTTGATCAAAAAACTTATCAATATTGGATTGGACTGGCATAATATATGGTGGATCGAGGAGTATCTTCCTAACAGATACTGTTACGGAAGGGTAAATTTCATGTCTAATCGCTTTCCTTTGAATTGTAGCGTCACTCAAGGGTCTGCAATAGAGCCCACACTGTTCAGCATATACATCAATGATCTGCTTCCATATGTAAAACCTCGATGCTTGCTTTACGCCGATGACCTAAAGATTTGGCGTCCAGTTGAGTCAAATAAAGATGCTCAATTACCCCAAGCTGATATTGATACTGTATATTCATGGTCGGTTTCCAATGGTCCTTAGCTCAATAATAAAAAATGTGATTCCATGTGTATCTATCGGTCGAAACATAATCAACATATAGTTTACCACTTGATGGTGTAGCCATATCGATAACTGACTTATATAAGGATCTTAGTGTTTGGGTACGACAAGATTTAAGAACTCGTAGGCATACCAACTTCGTGTGCTCACAGGTCAGACGAGTCGTTGGTCTTTTCCGTCGTTCGCTTTTAAACGTTGATATTTCTTGTTTTATGACCATTTCTAAAGCATGGATTCTAAGTATACTTTTATATGCTCACGATGATGTTACTTTATTACTAAGGAAGAATGTAATCGCCTAGAAAATGTTTATCGCTCCGCCACGAGATTAGTCCGTACTGTCAGACATTTGGAATATAGCGATAGACTTAGGTATCTAAAAATATATAGTCTTAGTTTCATGCGAATTCGTGCTGATATGTGCCTCGTATGGTATATTTTACATACTAAGAATCATCCATTGCGTCACTTATTGAGATTGCGAGATCAGCCCTCACTACGCGGACATTCATTAATGCTTGGAACACTACGCCTATGACACATTCGTATATCACTTTTTGCACAGAGTTGTATCAGCATGGAATAAATTTTTCGATACGACTATTAACTCTCGTACTATTCATGCGTTCAAGCTGGAGTTGGATAAAGATTTAGCCAAGATAATCGATTGCGATCTGTGAAGTTTTTGATTTCCTGTGATGCAACTTGTAAAGTGTCTTTGATTCACTGTGTTGTCTATATAATAATAGCTACTGTGCGGTTTAAGCGATTGAAAGCATTAGTTGCGTCGATTTATAGTAATCCAAACGAGGGACAACTACTGAATTTTTATCTAAGGGATAGAGTAATCCCTTAAAGAAAAATAATTTTTATAAAAATAATTATTAGAGAAATAATAATATAGAAATCTCTGCAGTATTATTACAAAATATACACAAAATGTCGCGGACAAACCTTTTGTCCGCAAAACGTTGTAACCTTATACACAGGTCGCAAAAGAAATCTCTGCAGTATTATTACAAAATATACACAAAATGTCGCGGACAAACCTTTTGTCCGCAAAACGTTGTAACCTTATACACAGGTCGCAAAAGAAATCTCTGCAGTATTATTACAAAATATACACAAAATGTCGCGGACAAACCTTTTGTCCGCAAAACGTTGTAACCTTATACACAGGTCGCAAAAGAAATCTCTGCAGTATTATTACAAAATATACACAAAATGTCGCGGACAAACCTTTTGTCCGCAAAACGTTGTAACCTTATACACAGGTCGCAAAAGAAATCTCTGCAGTATTATTACAAAATATACACAAAATGTCGCGGACAAACCTTTTGTCCGCAAAACGTTGTAACCTTATACACAGGTCGCAAAAGAAATCTCTGCAGTATTATTACAAAATATACACAAAATGTCGCGGACAAACCTTTTGTCCGCAAAACGTTGTAACCTTATACACAGGTCGCAAAAGAAATCTCTGCAGTATTATTACAAAATATACACAAAATGTCGCGGACAAACCTTTTGTCCGCAAAACGTTGTAACCTTATACACAGGTCGCAAAAGAAATCTCTGCAGTATTATTACAAAATATACACAAAATGTCGCGGACAAACCTTTTGTCCGCAAAACGTTGTAACCTTATACACAGGTCGCAAAAGAAATCTCTGCAGTATTATTACAAAATATACACAAAATGTCGCGGACAAACCTTTTGTCCGCAAAACGTTGTAACCTTATACACAGGTCGCAAAAGATCGCAAAAGTTTGCAACCTTATACACATAAGGTTGCGGGCAAAGTTCAACTATGTGCAGGGCAACGATACTGAATAGAATCGGCAATCTATTCGATTAGAAGATAATTTATAAAGTCGAATGAAAAGTGTTTTTTCTACTACAAAATGCCCAAAACGCATTTAATTGTGTAAGCATACATACAGATCTTCAAAACATGAACTGAATATGTCCATCGATGACGATTATAATAAGTAATTGTTACGTATCACCTACATCCATGATATTAGAGAAAGAGTTATTATGCTCAGAGGAAGGGTTCACGCAGGGCGACCCTATAGCGATGGCTGCATACGCAGCTGTCTCACTTCCACTAATCAGAGAGTTAGAAAATAGGATTTCCGAGATAATGCATTAGTAGTACGCGACGATGACACATGTGCTGGATCCTACGAACATTTGGTTTTCCTATGGGATACTCTGCAAGAAATAAGTCATGACTTTGGATATTACATCAATCCATCAAAATGCACTCTGCTCATTCACCCAACAAATAGACATAAAGAATCATTATTCATTAGGTAAAATAATGTTCAAGTTGTGACAACAGGGGTGACAATACTCGGTAACTTCATCGATCAATCAGACTACATTGAAGAAATGATTAAAAAGACTGTAGATGATTGGATACAACAGATCAAATTATTAACAGATGTAGCTGTCATAGATAGCCACTCAGCTTTCATAATGATCATCAAGAGTCTACAGTTTAGATGGACACACCTGAAAAGAACAACTCCAATCGATTCCCAGGGGAATCGATTAGAATTGATAATTCCCAGGAGTTGATAATTCCCAGGAGAATCGATTTATTTATTCATAGGGGCTTGGAATAAATAAATCTAGCTCAAATACGTCACAAGAATACACATTTTCATTACGAATGTGTGCACCTATGTACGAATTTGATTCCTCACAATGAGAAATTATTCAATCCAAAAGCACCCTGCAAATAAAGGAAGAAAAACAATTGCGATACAAAGAAATGCAAATGCATGTATTTGACGAGCTATTAAAAATAGAAAAGGAGCATATAATACATATCAATAATAATTCTGGAACCTCGTTATGGCTCAGCACTTTTCCCGTTACACAAACTGGTCGATACTTATCGAAGCAACAGTTTCAAGATGCGATATCAGCAAGATATGGATAAGAACAACTAAACACCCCCATTCAAATGTATTTGTGGACAGAAATTTAGCATTGGACATGCGCTCTCATGTCAAGTTGGTGGAATACCAACTTATTGCGTTATGTCTCTTATTGTGTTATGTCATACGACATAACACAATACGATATTGTGTCAGTGTGTATTACAGAAAATTGGTTCTTCGAAAACCCGAATAATCCGCTCTTGTATGGCACGTCATCTTCATTTATGGCGAAATTATAAGATACCTGAGCTGATACAGGAGGATAGGTGCCTGCAGAATCACATTCGTTCGTTGAGGAATAACACCCAAGCTGGGAACAACTGGCAAAGCTCTTTGTCCAAAGCAATGTTGGCTGGTAATACACAGACTGCAATCCACAAAATCGACAATAATCCGAGCGGCAGATGCCTTAGCCCTAACGAGATTATTGAAAATGTCACTGTCAAATCGGTTCTAGAGAGTAAAAAACCACCTGGTTCTGATATCGATGTGGAAGTCCCACTTACCGAATCATACAGAGAATGCGCTGACTTCCACTATTCCCTCTTAAAAGCCATCGACGCAACTTTAATCCAATCAAGTGCTAAGGGAACATCCGGTTCAGCAGAGCCTTCAGGTGTAAATGCCCTTTCATAGCGTCAGATGCTCACATCGTTTGACATGGATTCGCTTAAATTAGCCTCTTTGCTTGCATCCTAGGCGAAAAGGCTGGTCATCGGACGTGTTCCTGTGGGATCGACAGATGCTCTAGTTGCATGTAGACTGATGACACTTTATAAGTGCCCCGGGTTCGCCCGATAGGAATTGGCGAAGTGTATAGACGGATAATGGCCAAATCAATCTTATCAATCATTTCGCCCTTTACGAAATCTGTTAAAATTATGTATCTTTATTTTTTATTTATATAGTATAATTATTTATATTTTTAATTTTTATTTATTTTAAACACGTTGACTCAGTTATCTGATAATATGTATCGCTTGGCCTCGCTTGTACCCTTGTCAAAGAGGGAAAGCTAGAATCTTATGAAAATTGTGATTATTTATTTTATGCCTAAATTTCGCTTTGCGAACAAACATATATATCATATAATATCCCTAAGTTTATACACAGAAAATTATTTACCGAAAATAATCATCTCTACAGTATAATCTCTGGGTTTTAGTGTAGCACTTTTCAGTGAGTAACTGCTGGCAGATGCAGCATCTAACGCATTCAGCATGCCATGTACATCCAATAACAGTATATACAAATCGATCGAGAATTTTATTAGAACATCCCGCACAGTAACTTGAGCTCCCACGATTGTTAGTAACCATTCTCAGGGAATTCGATTTTGATAAAATTGATTATTCAGAAATCAAATGAGCTTTAAAAACGAATATCTAGAGTCAGCTTCAAAAGGAACATCTAAAAACGTAAATAATGAATCCGATAAATGAACTGAATTGATAAAAGAAAATTATTTATATTGAGACATTCTTCTCATGACTGACAAAGTCGGAATTGAAACTTGGTCATAGCAATTACATTATTTTAGTTTTGTTGGCTAATCAACATTGTTCGCTAGATTTAAACAATTATTATTAGTCTAGCAATTTTTAAAATGCATTAGCAACTCATGATGTATCAGATGCTTCGGCAACTCTTGAACATGAACTGCTCTAATTTTCACTCACTAAACTCACTGCATTGATGGTTAATTTTCAATTTTGACTTTAGATAAGTTTTGAAATCTTATTGAATTATTTATTATTTAATTATTTTATTTTTAATTATCATTATTATAACAAACAAAAGCAAATGAGCTACAAGCTCGTGTCACTTACAAAACATAATAAAGAAAGACAACAAATAAATAATTCTATCAAAAAGAAGTCGCAAATTCCTTCTCTCGGCTTTGATGGCTTTCTTGATAGTATCACTAGATATACTACTAGAGATAATCGGACACTTTAGTGCATTCCACTCATTAACTACTCTGGTTGCAAATCAATGGTGAACAGGAATTCTTGTAGTTGGCTTTACTAATTTCCACACATGCCCACGAGTTTCTCGTATATCATTCACGGATAATAAGCTAGAGAGACCACCAAAGCCGTCGAAAACAATTTTGACTGCAGTTGATAAATCAATGGACGATCTTCCATTGATAAATTAATTATAAATTACACCGACATAATATCAAACCTTAAAAGCAGGTTGTCGTTTAAAGTGGCCCGAGCTTCATCCGCGTGCCTTCGAGCCCCGAGAAGTTCGAGAGGGAACGCGCAGACTAACATTCAATAAGTTTAAATTTTATTTAACATTCAAAGATTTTCAAAATTGATTGTTTTTCAAAAAAAAGATTATCTTAAAAAAATTATTAAATTATTAGATACAGAGCTTTGATCGAGAAGGCCGTTTTGCCCGCTCATCGTACATTGCAACACATTAAACAAACATATCAATTTAAACCAAACCAAGGATAAGAACTTCCAATGTTGCCTTGGTCTGCGTGTCTTATCCAATTGTTGACCATGGCTTTGAATTGGATCAATGATGAGGCAGTCATGATGTCGTGATGCAATGTGTTCCACAACTTTCTCACTCTCCGTGACAATCGAGATACCATTGTTGACCTTCCAATTTGTCTAACGCGTAACGCGAGAGAATGACCCCTGCGACTTTGTCGGACATTCAATTCAACACATTCACTTGGGTATCCATCTATCCCCTTTACTATAGACCACATCGCAAACAGATCCAGAACGAGTAGTCTGGCTTGCACTGATATCATGCCTATTGAAGTCAAACGATCGCTATAACTCATCATTTTACATCCTCGAACGAGCTTGCTGCCACGACGTAGAATTCTCTCCAAATCCCTCATTTCACCTCTTGTAGAAGGGAATGATGCCTGGATAGCATATTCGATATGGGGACGAACAAGCACATTATATAGCCGAGCAAAACACTGAAGATATATTGACAAGAAACAAGTTTTAATTAGATAAATCATCTTCCTTGCTGAACAGCAACGTCTGTCAGTATCCATTCTAGTTTTAAGTGACGATTGCATAAGTATGCCAAAATCACGAACCTGATTGGTCGAAATGATACTATATGTCCCGACACTATACAAGGAAGACACATTGGACCTGCCGAGACAAATGTGTGAGCACTTAGAAATGTTTAACAATACCCCAGTATTAACACTCCATGTATAAGCCCTGTCAATGTCAAGCTGTAAACGGATATGGTCATCTGCAGATATGACCTCACACCAGATTTTGATGTCGTCAGCAAAGGCTAAACACGGACAATGGAGCTGTGTGAGTAAACTGTGCATGAACATGCTAAACAATAAAGGTCCAAGTACAGAACCCTGAGGAACTCCTGATGTAATTAAATGTGTTGAGGATAGGGTACTACCAACTCGTACTCTGAAAGATCTGTTAGATAGAAAATCTCTAACCCATCCTATAACTGAGCTATTAATGCCATAGCTAGCCACTGTTTGAATGAGGAGATTATGGGGAACACGATCAAATAATAACGTCAACTGCCTTTCCATGAGACATGGATTCAATCCAGGCCTCACGGGCAGACAAAAGAATGGTAAGGCAAGAACGTCTTTTTATGAAGCCATGTTGCATAAAACTATGCTGACCTGATATGCTCAAGTGTCTGAATATATGTTCGTGGATGATCCTTTCCAGTACCATACCAAAATGAATTGTAAGACATAGCTCGATAGTTGTCTGCTATCCTCGGGTCACCCTGTTTGAATACCGGCACCACTATCGCACTCTTCCATTCAGACGGTGCCTTTATGCTATCCAGAGATGCCTAAAACAAGCTAGTGACCGAAAGAGCCAAATGTTGACTCAACACCCTGAGAGGTGCGGATGAATATCATCAGGGCCTGAAGAAGATAAAGACGACAAATGTTATAACCTCAAAGCCACATCATCCACATTGATTATAATGGGAGCACTAAAGCACGTAGAAAAACTGACTGTCTGAACACTATCTTCTATGGTCGAACTAGCATTATGTAGGTCAAATGCATTAGCAAACTCATTAGCGACGTCAGAAGGGGAATCAAGCAACTTACCGTCTGATGATAATCTAGTGATTGCACAATAAGTACGCGTACTTTGACGAACATATGATCAAAAGCGTTTAGGCGAGCTATTTAAAGATTGCACAATTTAGTCCTCATACTCCATACGTTTCTTAATTCTGAGGCGTTTATATGCATTGCGAGCAAGTTTGAATTGAGCAATCAAATTACCTCTATGCCTACACTTTCTGAACAAAGTTTTGCGTCTTTAGAGAGCTTCACGTAGACTACTGTCAAACCACGGAGGCTTCTTATGAGCAGTTTTACGTATTAATCTACGAGGAGCGAAATAATCAGATATACGAATTAGTAAATCTCGAATGAAATACCAACGTTCCTGGCTTCCGACATCACCACACTCAAAGTTCAACGAGGACACAAACTGTTGTAACATCTCAACATCAACATGATGCCATTATCTCTTCGTCAATGAAGGTTCGGCATCGATTGCAAGAAAATCTGAAACTATAGTCAGCTTAAACACCAAAACACAGTGATCACTTTCTCCTATTGGAGGATTATGGGATAGGTCACATATCTGACCATCTCTTTGAGAAAATACAAGATTAAGTATAAAACGTACGCTATCAGTGCCAAATCTAATAGGAGCAGATACATGCTGAATAAGTAATTGATTACATACCAAGAACTCCCATAGATTATTATCCTCACTGAAACAGTTACCAATAATACTGTTGCCATCTTGATCAATCACCAGGGTCGGTAAATTAAAATCACCAACTAAGATGAACGAGTGATCACGCCTACTACAATCTCTAGTTAAAATATGCATCAGCTCATCATTTAAAATGGCTGATTTGGGTGTTCGATAAAGAACACCCAATGAAACGTGTAAGCTATATATATGACAAGATCAACTAAAAAGCACTCACAAGTTTCTTCTCCATTTGAGTATCTTACTATATTGCTAGTAATGTTCCTATCCTGAACATAAAATGCTACTCCACCACCCCTCTTAGGAGGGCATCTATCTGAACGTAATAATTGCTAACCTGGAATAGATACTACGTTATCAAGAATGGCATCGTGTAACCACGTCTCAGAAATAGCAAACACGTCTGAATGCATAGAATGTGCCCAAACTCTAACGTCATCAAGATTCGAAATTAAACTACGAATATTAGTGTAGCCAATGATAGGAGCACGTTGAGACGTGCAACCCTGAGAATGCACATCAGCATTCGGAATCAAACAATCGAAGCAAATGAGATCGCCCTCGTTACGAATGGACGCCAACGCACAAACGGCCTTTTCCGGACAACTCGAAAATCCCAAATAACTAGGTTATCTTCTCCCTCCAAAATGCGACGATTCAACTCAATCCTAGCTTCCCTCATCATGCTTCTTTCCTCCATCGAATAATCAGGACAGATAAGAACTTGATCACCACGCAATTTGTTCGAAACAGACATCACGAATCCAGCCTATTCATTAGATTCAAATATCACCTTTAACAACCTCGGGGAATCCAACCGCTTACCTAAACGATACAGACCAAGCACTTTAATTTGTCCGACAAAGTCGCGGCTCTCGCCTGCGCATATCGGAGTTAATACGGAATGTACATGGTCTAAATTCGCGTCCATTTTTCTCTGCGTGGTATATGATGATGGATCAGGCACATTCTGAAGGATTAGGCATCGATTTCGCGAGGCGCTACGCGCTTTACTCGATTGATTCCTTTTTTTGGTTTACCAGTCATAATGTGACTTGAACTAAAATTGTGAGGATTACGAATATGCGATGAACTTTGCTCTTCCCGATCATTGCAACTGTTTGCCATCAAATCTTCAGACCTTTTGCGACCATCAGCAACAGCAAGTGCAACCAACTCACGACTTGTCGCCACTACTTGATTTCCGCATGTTTTTGCAGTTAATTATGAGTCCGGTTCTATGGAACGCGTGTTATTTGAGAAACTGGCAGTAGAACCATAAATCGATTCGGATTGATCATGCAGTTTCTCGTTTTGGACTAAACGAGTATCCAGAGAATAAGCGGAATTAGCTTTGGTTTTCACGGAGATCGTAGAGCGGCCAGGGCGAATCCCATCACTGAATTCTTTGACACCTAGGAAGGTCAATTCTTGGCTTGCGGGGCTATTGCTGGAGATGCTCTGGTGAACCTCTTCGGTCACTGTACCGCACATGCGTGAGTGCTTACTCCCCCTTGTCTAGATGCGAATCGACCTAGCCTGTTCGATAGTATCTCTCGACCAATTGATAGGTGTACATAAAGTATCTTCTGAGGAAAGGCAGAGTTTATTCAATGCCAAGTGATTCGATTGGTGAGGTTTTGAAGAAGAGGATGATATCAACTTTGTGATCTGATTTCTGAGATCATCAATTTGTGCTCGGAGTTCATTGCTTTGATATGTTGCGCAGAGCCCACACGTAAAATGGCCACTGTTCACTGCCTGATACTCAATAGGGTGAACAAGGATGCTCCAGCATTGACAATCTTTTTGATCGCAAGCCAACTGTTTTTCAGAATATTGCACTGTTTGGTCAGGGACACGCTGCTTTCTGCGATTGCGCTTGTTTGCTACCGTTATTTTAGTCATTATCGGCTTCATTGTGGATGTCCAATGATTGTATGTTATGTACTTTATGTTTCGTACTGCTCGTTGTAATTTGTGTATGTACACAAGGCTATGTGTATATTAATCTCTCAAACTTTTTTTAGGTGATTGTAACTTTCCAATATTTTGACAGCCACTCAAAAAGGAAATAATAGATTCGGTTTGCAATTTAATTTGTAAGTAGTTTGTAATCAAGAACGATTTTACTTCAATTATAAATTAATTATAAATTAATTTATAAATTAAACATTGATTGTTTAATTTATAAATAATATAAGTTTTTTTTAAATATATTGTCTTCTATTAATAAAGAGAGATTATTACATTACATGGTAAAAGAAATAGTTAACCTCTTCGTATAATGTCCATAATCGATAGCGTTAGACTTCCTCCTTTTCGTTATCACTACTTTCAGATAGCGCCAGATCATCTAGAATATCTGAATCAACCGATCCACTAACAACTAGCCGGCTTTTTTTCGGTATCATCTGTTCGTTTATAGTGGGCGTGATTATTTGATCTGTTTCACAAAAGTCAGTTAATAATTCTGTTTCATAATTAAAACTTCCGTCCGATTCATGATTATCACTATTTGCGTTCGATAAACTGTCAGTTAATTCAGAATCAAATAATGTATGTACGTCATGTGTCATATAATCGACGGTCTGTTTACTAATTTCGGTTTCTGGCTGTGAGTTTATAGGTAAAGATTCAGGATCATCAGCGTCATTATTATTTGATGAATTGTCACATTGTTGCAGAAAGGTGTCAAAATGTGGCTTAATTTTGCTTGAAAGACTTTGATGCTTTCATATATATAAGTAAATAATATAAGTAAACACTGCTATCTGATCAGATTGATATATTTAAATATTGCTTGATGGAAAGCAATGCTCCGGTTGGCCCTAAGATGAAATAATGAGACTCGTTTAGTCTGTTTCTTGCAGAACCACGAATTAATTTAAAAAAGGATTTATTTTAAAGTGGCAAATGCAGCCAGCGCACGCTTACATGACCACAACAAAACAAGACTGTGAATCAGGTGTCGAGAAGGTGTGAACGGAGGAGGTGTTTGAATGTGATAAAGGAGGGAGCGCGGCGGACGTCGAGAGGGAGTTGATTCCAGGCGAGTGAGGCGGCGACGAGGAAGGATCGGAGACCGTAGTTGTTGGAGTAATTAGGAACGTGGAGTAAGAGGGTATGACAGGAACGAAGCGATAGCGAGGTGGGGCGAGTATCGTCTAAGAAAGGAAGGTTGATGAACGATGGTGAGCCGACAGCGATGAGACGAATAGTAACGAGAAGAAGGCGGAGTTTGATGCTGATGTGGATAATGGGCCAGGAGAGTTGGGCAAGATATGTGGATATGTGGTCGAAGCGACGGAGATGAAAGAGCACTCGAACGGCGGAGGTGATTATGCGTTGTAGTGGTAGGATGATGGATTTTAAAGAATTGGCGAAAAGGCTAAGGGAGTAGTCGATTTAAGGGAAAAGAAGCGATGAAAGAAGAGACATACAAGAACGGAAGTCGATAAGGGGCGAATACGGCGGATGTCACGGAGAATTAAGTTAGACGAGCGGACCTTGTCACGGACGAAGGGTTTAAGGGAAAGGTGATCATCGAAATGGAAGCCTAAGAAAGTGAGATTGTGGACTATAGGGATGATCGATGAGGCAAAAGATACAGTGGGAAGAGATATGTTTGGTTTACGGGGAAGGATCCACATTATTTTGGACTTTTCGGGGTTTAGAATGAGATGGAGATTGGAGACGTTTGTAGATAGAAGAAAGACAGTTGGAGGGAGAAATGCCGATATCGTGTATGCGATGTGTGGGTGCATGAGCATAGATTAGAATGTCATCGGCGTATTGCATGACGTTAAAGGAGTAAGGTTTGATGAATGAAGAGAGATCGCCAAGCAAAAGAGAGAAAAGCAGGGAACCTAGGACTGAACCTTGTGGGACCCCTTAAAAAATAGGGATGGGAGGGGAGGATGATGAATTAGAACAGACGCGAAAGGAACGGTCGGATATATATGAGGCGAACAATGCTACGGAGGAGGAAGAAAAGCCGTAATCATAACGAAGGCGAGAAAGGAGGACGGAGTGGTCGACAATGTCGAATGCGGAGGAGAGGTCGAGGGAGATGATAACACTATATAGAGCCTTGTCTCGAGAAATGAGTAAGTCGTTGTACACTTTTATGCATGCGATTTCTGTCGAGTGATTAGAGCGGAAAGCGGATTGGAATGGAGGGTACAGATTGGATGAGGAGAGATAAGCGTTGATTTGTATTAAGATGAGGCGTTCTAAGAGCTTAGAAAGAGTAGGAAGTGAAATGGGGCGAAGGCTAGAAGGAAGGGAGGGGTCGAGCGATTGTTTCTTAAGGAGGGGACGAACGATTGCGGATTTCCAGTGTGAAGGGAAGATACGACTGCGGATGGACGAGTTAAACAAGGTTGTGAGAAATGGGGATATCGATGAGCATATAGATTTTAATATGTGGTAGGCAGGGGATCGGCAGGTGATGTTTTGTTGGGCAAGGACATGAGGACAGATGATACTTCTGTAGGTGAGACAGGGAGAAGATGAAGAGTTCCGGAAGGATGAGAGTAGACTGGGCAGAGTGGATATGATGGAGACCTGGGAGTGAGAGAGCAGCGTGGATACTTTAGTCTGGAGAAATGACGAATAATCATTAGCATTGATGTTGCACGGCGTAGAGGAACGAGCCAGGATTGAGTTAAAAGTATGCCAGAGAGTCTTAGAGTTGTATGAAGTGATGATTTTATGCTGCCAGAAGGAGTTGCATTTGGTACGTAGTAGGTTGAGATGAGACCGGTGAAGAGCAAGATACGAATCACGGAAAGACGGAGTGATCGAGCGGAAATCGCGTCTGAGAGAGCGGTGATAGACTCGAAAAGCATGGCGGAGTCGACGCTGTGAGAGTAGACATTGGATGTCAAACAATGGGCACGGTGCAAGCGACGATGTGTGTGAGACTTGAAGGGCAAGAGAATATCGAGAGTTGGTGTGAGTTCAGAGTCGAAAAGAAAGGCGAGATCATAAGGAGAGGAATATGTTATTGTTGGTAATGATAGAGACGATTTGAGTAAGGCAGAGCGGAGAAGGGAGAGGTCAAGATTTCTCCAAGGGCGACGTAGGATTGTAGGTGTGTGAGGAGGGGTGTGGTTGCGAGTGAGATCAAGGGTGATAAGAAAGTGATCGGATAGACCAGGATCAGAGATGGACAGTGAGGTGTAGGCAGCAAAATGATCGGGGACAGCGATGATGTCGAGTGCCCCACCAAGTATGTGTGTGGGGGCATTGGAGATTAGTTTGTAATTGTAGTTGGATAGAATGTTGATGAAGCGGATGGAATCTGTGGAAGAGGGGCGGTCTAGGCTGATATTGAAGTCGCCTAGAGCGAGTGAAGGGATTGAGGACAAAGAACAATGCGAAAGGAGGTCAGCGAGTTCGGTAAAAAATAAGGCTGTAGGAGCTGATGAACCAGGACGGTATACAATGGCGAGATCTAGAGTGATCGGGTTAGAATAACGACAAGTGAGCAATTCAAAAGAGCAAGGACTGAAAGGGGGATTGATTTTGCGAAGAGACGCGGGGTGAAGCGCGAATGCGACGATGCCGCCATGATTAGAGGATTTAGAATGGCATGAGCTGAGGGGGCGGGCGGATTCGACTAGTGAGCAATCGGCAGAGAGCAAACGGCGGATGGAGAGGTAGTTAGAATCGGAGTGCTAGGATTCGGTGAGGCAGAATAGATCGATGGATTGCTTGGTGAATAGGTTGAGGATAAGATCGGATTTATTGAGAATAGATCTAGTGTTGAGGAGACCGAGGCGGAAACCGTGTGCTGTGGCGAAAGAGTCTAGTGGAGAAGACACATAGGAGAGATGGAGCGCCATCGAATTTTTGGACGGGTGTGGACAACTTGAAAATTTCCGTCTATGTTTCGGATGGAGAGTGATGTTTCGCCGTTTTCCTCGCGACGGCGTTTTTCGATGCGGGCTGAAGAGATTTGAGCGATTTCAGAAGGGGTGCGATCGGGGAAAATTCGAGTGGTTGAAGATGACATGAGTTTGAATCGTTGAGAGAGGACAGAAGACGCGTGAGAGCGATGCTTGAAAACAATTTTTAGGAGAGGGGGCTGGGAAGGATTAGATTGAGGAGATTTGTTTAGACGGATGAATGCGACAGGAGAAATGTCCTTGAAAAAGGATGGTTTATCCGCAGGAACAATAGACGAGAGGATGGATCTGAAGGATGGATCTGAATTTTTATTGTTGACTTGTAGTTATCAGTCGACATAACTTAGTGCATATGGAGGAAGTGTATGTGATAGAAATAATTAGGTCGTTACAAGATATTTTTTATATCAAATATATATTTAATTACAGAGTGCCGCGGATTTTTGCAAGTTAAACCACCTCAGCGAGACTTGGATTTAGTATATAAATGGAGTCTTAGTACAGGAGTATCCCTTAACTTGGGAAAGTGCAAGAATATGAGATTGGGTCGTGGTTTCAAAAGTTACTATAACTTCGGAATAGGTGCAAATGAACTCGAGGTTGTCACATTTCACAGCGATCTTGGGATTCTGATTGAATCCCAAGAATGATGCACACTATCAAAAAGTGCTTTCTAAGGATAACTCAATCTTCGCTCAGGTTGTTGTTTAATTCGTTAGTGCGACCTATACTTGAGTATTGCTCTTCAGCATGTTTTCCATGGACCCGAACTGAATTGAATGCCGTCGATGGGGTTCTTTGTCGTATTACGCGTCTATGTCCAGACTAAAAAATTACCTTATCCTTGTCGACTCAAAGTGATCGGAATGCTCAATATGAGGGTAAGGCTACTGTTTCTCGACTTGGTTGCAACGTGGAAATTACTTCACAAATGTGATGGATACCCTTCAAGTGTTGTAACATGTCGTATTAATCGATCAAGCAGACATCATGCGACTACTATTTTCAAGTACACAGGGAAACTACCGCCGATCACACGATTGTCAAGGCGTGTGGTTAATTTGTGGAATAGCCTTCCTGAGAATATTGTTAATAACCCACAGGGTTATTTACTCGATCCCAACAAATCATTGATAAAGTCAATAAAATAAAATTAGAAGTAAGACGATAATCGATTACATAGGATGCTACAATAATTAAGAACAACCCTTCGAAAACTAGCCACATGCAGTGTAACCATATCGTATGGAATACCATTTCAAGCTCGTAATGCTCAATGGGATAATTGAGGGGATGTGTTACTTGACCAATGTCTACAATTCATCAGATGAAACAAGTGTCCCCTGTGGCACCGTCTTCTATTTGATATCACATATTGTTGTGGATACCCGTTAATTCCCTTCACCATTAAGTACATGGCTAACATATCTAGGTACATTAACCTGCAATGAACACTATACTGAATTCTCTACAAGTACAACCACAAGTACAGTGCTCGACACACGACTGCAGCGTCTGGACTACAATCGCATGCGACAGCAGTAAGTTTAAAGAAGACTTCCGATGCGGCTTTTTGCCAACAAACTCATACGCGAGCTCTCTCATAAGAACATATCAACATCCAACGTGTCCACTCAAACCACTACACTCGTTTCTGATATCCTTTGTCAACCCACTGATACTGTCATCACATGCACTTCTAATCTAATGTCTTCACTTCCCGACACACCTGTATCTTCTCTTCTGTCTCGTTTCTCAATAACCTACATCCCTCAATCAAAATAACATCAACCAACCTCCACAATCCTTCCACTCATAACTATTCTTCACATCGCTCATCATCCTATATATTATCCAAATCCTCTTTGTTTTCCACTGTCAAACCTACTCCATTAATATCATCAACTCCCAGCTCTCCTATCGTGATCTCACCAACTCACTTTACTCGTCCTCCTTTACGGAAACGCTTTCTTTCTCGCCATCGTCACGAATATCACTCCTTTCACCTCTTTATCTCCACAAGCAGGTATCAACCACAATGTTTCCGCATTCAGATCCATCATCTCGTCTCTTGTTTCTGCGGATAAACCATCCTTTTTCAATAACATCTCTATTGTCGCATTCATCCGCCTAAATAAATCTAAATCTAATCCTTCCCAGCCCCCTCTACTAAAAATTGTTTTCAAGCATTGCTCTCACGCGTCTTCTGTCCTCTCCCAATGATTCAAACTCATGTCCACTTTAACCACTCGCATTTCCCCCAACGCACCTCATCCGAAATCGCTTAACTCTCATCTGCCCGAATCGAAAAACGCCGTAAGGAGAAAAACGGCGAAACATCTCTCTCCATCCGAAACATCGAGGAAATTTTCAAGCTGTCCGCACCCGCCTAAAAATTCGATGGCGCTCCGCCTCCCCTATGTGTCTTCTCCACTAGCCCCTACCAACACTACACACGGTTTCCGCCTCGGCCTCATCAACACGAGATCTATTCTCAATAAATCCGATCTTATCCTCAACCTATTCACCAAGCAATCCATCGATCTATTCTGCCTCACCGAATCCTGGGACTCCGATTCTAACTACCTCTCCATCCGCCGTTTGCTCTCTGCCGGTTGCTCACTAGTCGAATCCGCTCGCCCCACCAGCTCATCAGTTTCTAAATTCTCTAATCATGGCGGCATCATCGCATTCGCGCGTCACCCCGCGTCTCTTCGCAAAATCACTTCACTTTCAGTCCTTGCTCTTTTGAACTGCTCACTTGTCGTTCTTCTAACCTGATCACTCTAGATCTCGCCATTGTATACCGTCCTGGTTCATCTGCTCCAACATCCTTACATTTACGGAACTCGCTGAACTTCTGTCTCACTGGTCTTTGTCCTCAAACCGTTTAATCGTTCTTGGCGACTTCGACATCCGCCTCGACCGCCGCTATTCCACCGAGTCAATCCAGTTCATAAACATTCTATCCAACTATAACTACAAACACATCTCCATGCCCGCACACATATCTTTGGTGGGGCACTCGACATCATCGCCGTCCCCGATCATTTTGTGCATACACCTCACTGTCCATTTTCGATCCTGGTCTATCCGATAGCTTTCTCGTCACCCTTGATCTCACTCACAACAACACACCTCCTCACACACCTACAATACTACATCGCTCTTGGAGAAATCGTGACAACTCCCTTCTCCGCTCTGTCTTACTCAAATCGTCTCTATCCTATCCCAAAATAACATATTCCTCTACTCACGATCTCGCCTTTGTTTTCGACTCTGAACTCACATCCATTCTCGATCTTCTCTTGCCTTCAAGCCTCACCCACACCGTCGCTTGCACCGTGGACCATGGTTTGACATCCAATGCCTACTCTCTAAGCGTCGACTCCGACATGCTTTTCGAGTATATTACCGCTCTCTCAAAAGTGATTTCCACTCGATTACTCCGTCTTTCCTTGGTACCTATCTTGCTCATCGCCGGTCTCATCTCAACCTACTACGTACCAAATGCAACTCCTTTTGGCAGCATAAAATCATCACTTCATTCAACTCTAAGACTCTATGTCATACTTTTAACTCAATCATTGCTTGCTCCTCTCCGCCGTGCAACATCAATTTCCATGATTATTCGTCATTTCTTCAGACCAAAGTATCCACGTTGCTCTCTCACTTTCAGGTCTCCATCCAATCCCACTCTGCCCAGTCTACTCTCATCCTTCCGGAACTCTTTCATCTTATCCCTATCTCACCTTCCGAAGTCTCATCTGTTCTCATGTCCTTGCCCAGCAAAACCTCACAAGCCGATCCCCTGCCTACCCACATACTTAAATCCATATGCTCATCGATATTCCTTTTCTCACAACCTTCTATAAATCGTCCATCCGCAGTCGTATCTTCCCTTCACACTGGAAATCCGCAATCGTTCTTCTCCTCCTTAAGAAACATTCGAACGACCCATCGCTTCCTTCTAGCTATCGAAGCATTTTACTACTCCCTACTCTTTCTAAGCTCTTAGAACGCATCATTTTAATACAGATCAACGCTTATCTCTCGTCATCCAATCTGTACCCTCCATTTCAATCCGCTTTCCGCTCTAATCACTCAAAAGAAATCGCATGCATGAAAGTTTACAACGACTTACTCATTTCTCTAGACAAGGCTCTATATAGTGTTCTCATATCCCTCTACCTGTCCTCCGCCTTCGACATTGTCGACCAATCCGTTCTCCTTTATCGCCTTCGTTATGATTACGGCTTTTCTTCTTCCTTCGTAGAATGGGATGCCTCATATTTATCCTACAGTTCCTTTCGCATCTGTTCTAATTCATCATCCTCCCCTCCCATCCCTATTTTTTAAGGGGTCCCACAAGGTTCAGTCCTAGGTCCCCTGCTTTTCTCTCTTTTGCTTGGCGATCTCTCTTCATTCATCAAACCTTACTCCTTTAACGTCATGCAATACGCCGATGACATTCTAATCTATGCTCATGCACCCACACATCGCATACACGATATCGGCATTTCTCCCTCCAACTGTCTTTCTTCTATCTACAAACGTCTCTCCAATCTCCATCTCGTTCTAAACCCCGAAAAGTCCAAAATAATGTGGATCCTTCCCCGTAAACCAAACATATCTCCTCCCACTGTATCTTTTGCCTCATCGATCATCCCTATAGTACACAATCTCACTTTCTTAGGCTTCCATTTCGATGATCACCTTTCCCTTAAACACTTCGTCCGTGACAAGGTCCGCTCGTCTAACTTAATTCTCCGTGACATCCGCCGTATTCGCTCCCTTATCGACTTCCGTTCTTGTATGTCTCTTCTTTCATCGCTTCTTTTCCCTTAAATCGACTACTCCCTTAGCCTTTTCGCCAATTCTTTAAAATCCATCATCCTACCACTACAACGCATAATCACCTCCGCCGTTCGAGTGCTCTTTCATCTCCGTCGCTTCGACCACATATCCACATATCTTGCCCAACTTTCCTGCCCCACCATCCACATCAGCATCAAACTCCGCCTTCTTCTCGTTACTATTCGTCTCATCGCTGTCGGCTCACCATCGTTCATCAACCTTCCTTTCTTAGACGATACTCGCCCCACCTCGCTATCGCTTCGTTCCTGTCATACCCTCTTACTCCACGTTCCTAATTACTCCAACAACTACGGTCTCCGATCCTTCCTCGTCGCCGCCTCACTCGCCTGGAATCAACTCCCTCTCGACGTCCGCCGCGCTCCCTCCTTTATCACATTCAAACACCTCCACCGTTCACACCTCCTCGATACATGATTTACATTTTTGTTTTGTTGTGGTCATGTAACCGTGCGCTGGTACGCATTTGCCACGTTAAATAAATCTTTTTTATTAACATTAATCGTGAGTATGCGTTGTGAGTAGCTCCGATTTGAAATTTCATTGCATAAATTTTAGCACATCTCCGATTGACATTACTTTTATGTCAATTCTAGTTCTCAAGGTCTGATCCCAAATATAATATAATCAAATCAGCTAACTGAGTCTACGTATTTTATATAAAATAAAATAAACAAAAAATAATAATGATAAATCAAAATTTAATAATTAAATAATAAAATAAATTATTGTTATAGGATTTTTTAAATAAAATTCAATTTTTATGAATTGACAAATAAATAGCAGACGTTGAATCAGCATAAGGGTTATAGGTCATCAGGAGAAACTGCTATGCTATCAGGTTTCGCCCCCTTACTCCTCTACCCAACATATCAGCGGGGCCAAATACATGCTAATGATGTATTTACTCTGATAAAACTATCTAGTATCTTATTCTAATACAAAGTATATTATTTATTATCCAAAATATTTTCCGCTAATGATTTTATATTTATGTTTAATATTAATATAGTAACCTAGTATTAAAAATATGTATCTATTAAATTATTTAAATGATTTTGATAAAAACCAATATCGTTACAAATTGTTACAATTTTTAAAATTTCATTATTTAATGTATTATATTTTATATTATATGGTATGCATGAATGTTCATGCAAAAATATGTTTCTTGTAAATTTAAATATGTCATCTTTACGATATAAATTGATAGTAGTTTTAGTTAATGTTAATTAAATGTTCATATCTAGATATATACCTAATCATTAATATTGGTTTTATTAAAAAAGGATTTATTTTAACGTGGCAAATGCGTGCCAGCGCACGCTTACATGACCACAACAAAACAAAAATGTAAATCATGTGTCGAGGAGGTGTGAACGGAGGAGGTGTTTAAATGTGATAAAGGATGAAGCGCGGCGGACGGCGAGAGGGAGTTGATTCCAGGCGAGTGAGGCGGCGACGAGGAAGGATCGAAGTCCATAGTTGTTGGAGTAATTGGGAACGTAGATAAGAGGGTATGACGGGAACGCAGCGATAGCGAGGTGGGGCGAGTATCGTCTAAGAAAGGAAGGTTGATGAACGATGGGGATCCGACAGCGATGAGACGAAAAGTAACGAGAAGAAGGCAAGTTTGATGCGGATGTGGATGGTGGGCCAGGAGAGTTGGGCAAAATATGTGGATGTGTGGTCGAAGCGACGGAGACGAAAGAGCACTCGAACGGCGGTGTTGATTATTCGTTGTTGGGAGGACGGAGTGGTCGACAATGTCGAAGGCGGAGGAGAGGTCGAGGGAGAAGCGAACACTATATAGAGCCTTGTCTGGAGAAATGAGTAAGTCGTTGAAAACTTTCATAAAGGCGATTTCTGTGGAGTGATTAGAGCAGAAAGCGGATTGGAACGGAGGGTAAAAATTGGATGAGGAGAGATAAGCGTTGATTTGTATTAAGATGATGGGTTCTAAGATCTTAGAAAGAGTAGGGAGTAGTGAAATGGGGCGATAGCTAGAAGAAAGTGAGGGGTCGAGCGATTGTTTCTTAAGGAGGGGACGAACGATTGCAGATTTCCAGTGTGAAGGGAAGATACGACTGCGGATGGACGAGTTAAACAAGGTTGTGAGAAAAGGAATATCGATGAGCATATGGATGTAAGTATGTGGGTAGGCAGGTGATCGGCTTGTGAGGTTTTGCTGGGCAAGGACATGATAACAGATGAGACTTCGGAAGGTGAGAAAGGGATAAGATGAAAGAGTTTCGGGAGAATGAGGCTAGGCGGGGCCGAGTGGGATAGGATGGAGACCGGAGTGTGGGAGAGCAACGTAGATACTTTGGTCTGAAGAAATGACTAAAAACAATTATTAATTTTATTATTTAATTATTAAATTTTGATTTAGCATTATTATGTTTTGTTTATTTTATAATTATATTAAATACGTAGACTCAGTTAGCTGATTTAATCATGGAAATTGATGTTGCACGGCGGAGAGGAGCAAGCAATGATTGAGTTAAAAGTATGCCATAGAGTCTTAGAGTTGAATGAAGTGATGATTTTATGCTGCCAGAAGGAGTTGCATTTGGTACGTAGTAGGTGGAGATGATACCGGCGAAGAGCAAGATAGGAATCACGGAAAGACGGAGTGATCGAGCGGAAATCGCGTCTGAGAGAGCGGTGATAGACTCGAAAAGCATGGCGGAGTCGACGCTTTGAGAGTAGGCATTGGATGTCAAACCATGGGGCACGGTGCAAGCGACGGTGTTGGTGAGATTTGAAGTGCAAGAGAATATCGAGAGTGGATGTGAGTTCAGAGTCGAAAAGAAAGGCGAGATCGTGAGGAGATGAATATGTTATTGTGGGTAATGATAGAGACGACTTGATTAAGGCATAGCAGAGAAGGGAGAGGTCAAGATTTCTCCAAGGGCGACGTAGGATTGTAGGTGTGTGAGGAGGGGTGTGGTTGCGAGCGAGATCAAGGGTGATAAGAAAGTGATCGGATAGACCAGGATCAGAGATGGACAGTGAGGTGTGGGCAGCAAAATGATCGGGGACAGCGATGATGTCGAGTGCCCCGCCAAGTATATGTGTGGGGCAGTGGAGATTAGTTTGTAATTGTAGTTGGATAGAATGTTGATGAAGCGGATGGAATCTGTGGAAGAGGGGCGGTCTAGGCGGATATTGAAGTCGCCTAGAACGAGTGAAGGGATTGAGGACAAAGAACAATGAGAAAGGAGGTCAGCGAGTTCGGTAAAAAATAAGGCTGTAGGAGCTGATGAACCAGGACGGTATACAATGGCGAGATCTAGAGTGATCGAGTTAGAATAACGACAAGTGAGCAATTCAAAAGAGCAAGGACTGAAAGGGGTATTGATTTTGCGAAGATACGCTGGGTGACGCGCGAATGCGACGATGCCGCCATGATTAGAGGATTTAGAAGGGCATGAGCTGAGGGGGCGGGCGGATTCGACTAGGGAGCAACCGGCAGAGAGCAGACGGCGAATGGAAAGGTCGTCGGAATCTGAGTGCCAGGATTCGGTGAGGCAGAAGAGATCGATGGATTGCTTGGTGAATAGGTTGAGGATAAGATCGGATTTATTGAGAATAGATCTAGTGTTGAGGAGACCGAGGCGGAAACCGTGTGCTGTGGCGAAAGAGACTAGTGGAGAAGACGCATAGGAGAGATGGGCGCCATCGAATTTTTGGACGGGTGTGGACAACTTGAAAATTTCCGTCTATGTGTCGGATGGCGAGTGATGTTTCGCCGTTTTCCTCGCGACGGCGTTTTTCGATGCGGGCTGAAGAGATTTGAGCGATTTCGGAAGGGGCGCGATCGGGGAAAATTCGAGTGGTTGAAGATGACATGAGTTTGAATCGTTGAGAGAGGACAGAAGACGCGTGAGAGCGATGCTTGAAAACAATTTTTAGGAGAGGGGGCTGGGAAGGATTAGATTGAGAAGATTTGTTTAGACGGATGAATGCGACAGGATAAATGTCCTTGAAAAAGGATGGTTTATCCGCAGGAACAATAGACGAGAGGATGGATCTGAAGGCGGAAACATCGTGGTCCAGACGTGCTCTTGAGATAAGGAGTTAGAAGGCGTGATATTAGTAACAATGACGCAACGATCGCGAGAAGTAAAGCGCTTCCGTAAAGGAGGACGACTGACGTGAGTAGGTGAGATCACGATAGAAGAGCTGTCAGTTGATGATTTGGAAGGATTTGGTTTGACGACGGGAGACATAGAGGATAATGATAATAAAGAGGTTGGCAAGCGATGTGAGGAAATGTTATGAGTGGAAGGATAGTGGAGGTTGGTGGAGGTGATTTTGATCGATGGATGCAAGTTATTGAGAAACGAGATAGGAAGGACGGGACGTGGGGTGTCGGGGAGTGAAGATGACATGGAATGGGAAGTGTATATGATGGCAGGGTCGGTGGGTGGAGAAAGGACATTAGAAACGATGGGGTGGTTTGAGTTGACATGTTGGATGTGGATATGTGCTTATTGGAAAGGTTGCAGATTAGTTTGTTGGCACAAAACCACATACGAAGTCTTCTTTAGCCCTATTCTTGTTGCGGGTGATTGTTGTCCAGACGCTGCAGTCGTGTATCGAGCATTGTACTTGCAGTTGTCCCTAGTTGGTGTCGGTATTTGTTGTTTTCTTACGTCCTCCCATAAACGATGGTCGCCGTCGATGGTTGTAGTCGATAGTTGTCGTCGATTGTTGTCTTGTCGTCGATGGTTGTCGTCGATGGAATGAGGCTACCTGGATAAATTTGTTCGATAAGAATGAGAATACCTGGATTAATTCAATAAGAATTTATCCAGGTAGTCTCATTTAATAAGAATGAGACTATTTGGATAAATTTGTTCACTTATTGAATAAAAATTGTTAGAGTTAAATACACATATATCATCAATGTATCGAACCATATTTTTCATATCTTTATATAATTTAGATTTATTTTTTAAAGTGTTAGAATCTCTCCTACAATCTCTCTGGGTAGCATCGATGAAAGGGATTTATCCGAATTCCTAGTTGTTGAATTGCTTCTAATTCAGCATACATGCAAATCTACATGTAGTTCATCATGGCCGGGATCCATTCCCGATTTAGCATTCACCAAACGTATCACTAATATAAAAAGCGTAAATTATCTGCCACCTATCGGTAGCAGTTATAATTGTGTACTCGCTTTACAGGCTACTCCTAACATTCGTTTCTGTAGTAATTGTGAGAAATTATTTAAGCGTCAATGGTCGAAGGTCAAAACTAAAGAATAAAATTTAAGCGTCACTGGTAATAACGAGTCATCCTTTCTTTTGATATAACGCACGTGGTTCAGTTTGAATGCCTTTTCCAATTCTTTAATGCCATCACCATCAAGGGATGTTACTGTTGCCGAGATGGCTCTACTGTATAAAATGGTACAGTGCTTCTTCAAAATGATCAGTGTACGATTAAAAAAATTAATGAATCATTAAAGTAAAAAACACAACCAACTCGTTAGTGGTAAATAGAATTCTGTATATCCTTGCATACTTTCTGGCAGAATTGTAGACTATTCTGCCATAATATTTACGAACGAAGCGTTTTAAAAGCAGTTTGAAATAAGCGTCGATTTTCTGTGGAAAGCTTATTCTTATCTTCACAAGGTTTGCAATTTTTTAAACAGGGGGAGTAGTTCAATTGAAATAAATAAAATTCCACTAACCTGCTTTGGTTTGTTATTACGGTCGATTTTGTAAGAAGTCGTATTTTCATGCTTTCTTTTTGATATCCTTTGAAATTTGCTAGTTTTACAAAATCATTTGGATTGATATCCTTACACGAAGAAATATAAGTGGCAAATGTATATGAAATCGCAATTGTGTCAAGGCAGTTTATTTCGACAATAATGGTGATGTAGCCATCACCATTTATATTCGCTGATAATTTCAGCTCTCTTCTATTCACTTGTCCAGTTCAGCCCAATGCAAGGATAAAGAATTGCTGGTGTGTGCTGATACTCGTTATTAATTGCTTTGCTTCACTGTCCATCAAGATAAGTACTCATCCCATGCAGTGGTAGATAACAAATCGAACCATTGCATTGATAATTTAGATAGTGGCTTTGTTAAAAAAATAAGATTTATTTTAAGGTGGCAAATAGGTGCCAGCGCACGCTTACATGATCACAACAAAACAAAAATGTGAATCATGTGTCGAGAAAGTGTGAACGTAGAAGGTGTATGAATGTGATAAATGAGGCAACTCTGTAGACGTTGAGAGGGAGTTGATTACAGGCGAGGGGCGGCGAGGAAAAAAATCGGAGACCGTAGTTGTTGGAGTAATTAGGAAAGTGGATTAAAAGAGTATGACGGGAACGCAGGGATAGCGAGGTAGGGCGGGTGTCGTCAAAGAAAGGAAAGTTGATGAATGATTTGAATCCGACAGCGATGAGACGAAAAGTTACGAGAAGAAAGCGGAGTTGATTATTCGTTGTAGTAAGAACGAATAATCATCGTCGCACCGACGATTATTCGTCGTAGCGACGGAGAGTAGGGGTAGGATGATGGATATTGGAAAATAGGCGAAAATGCTGAGGCAGTAATCGATTTTAGGGAAGACAAGCGATGAAAGAAGAGACATACAAGAACGGAAGTCGAAAAGGTGGAGCGTCTTCGACGTTCCCCCTTTTCGACGCGGTCCTCGTCACGGACGAAGGGTTTAAAGGAAAGGTGATCATCGAAATGAAAGCCTAAAAATGTATGATTGTGTACTATGTGGATGATCGATGAGGCAAAAGATACAGTGGGAGGAGATATGTTTGGTTTACGTAGGAGGATCCACATTATTTTGGACTCGTCGAGGTTTAGAACGAGATGGAGATTGGAGAGACGTTTGTAGATAGAAGAAATACAGTTGGAGGCAGAAATGTCGATATCGTGTATACGATGTGCATGTGCATGAGCATAGATGATGATGTCATTGGCGTATTGCATAGCGTTAAAGGAGTAAGGTTTGATAACTGAAGAGAGATCGTCAAGCAGAAGAGAGAAAAGTAGGGAGTTAAGACTGAACCTTGTGGGACCCCGCAGAAAATAGGGGTAGGAGGGAAGGATGATGAATTAGAACATACGCAAAAGAAACGGTCGGATAGATATGAGGCAAACCATGCTACGGAGGAAGAAGAAAAGCCGTAATCATAACGAAGGCGATAAAGGAGGACGGAGTGGTCAAGAATGTCGAAGGCGGAGGATAGGTAAAGCGATATAAGAACACTATATAGAGCCTTGTCTCGAGAAATGAGTGAGTCGTTGTAAACTTTCATGCAGGCGATTTCTGTGGAGTGATTAGAACGAAAAGCGGATTAGAAATGAGGGTACAGATTAGATGAGGAGATATAAGCGTTGTTCTGTATTAAGATGAGGCGTTCTAAGCCTCATCATGTGAGGCTTAGAACGACTCACGTTCTAAGCCTCACATGTTATTAAGGATTTTATTAAGGAGGGGACGAACGATTGCGAATTTCCAGTATGAATGGAAGATACGACTGCGGATGGACGAGTTAAACAAGGTTGTGAGAAAAGGGAACATCAATGAGCATATGGATTTAAGTATGTGGGTAGGCAGGGAATCGGTAGCTGAGGTTTTGTTGGGCAAGGACATCAGGACAGATGAGACTTCGGAATGTGAGGCAGCGAGAAGATGAAAGAGTTGCGGGAGGATGAGGCTAGGAGGGGCAGAGTGAGATAGGATGGAGGCCGGGGTGTGAGAGTGCAACGTGGATACTTTGGTCTGGAGAAATGACGAATAATCATAGGGATTGATGTTGCAAGGCGAAGAGGAGCGAGAATGATTGAGTTTAAAGTATGCTAGAGAGTCTTAGAGTTGAATAAAGTGATGATTTTGTGCTGCCAGAAAGAGTTGTATTTGGTACGTAGTAGGTTGATATGAGACCGGCGAAAAGCAAGATAGGAATCACGGAAAGACGGGGTGATCGAGCGGAAATCACGTCTGAGAGAGCGGTGATAGACTCGAAAAGCATGACGGACTTAAGTTAGCTTTGAGAGTAGGCATTGGATGTCAAACCATGGTGCACGGTGCAAGCGACGGTGTGGGTGAGGCGTGCAAGCGAGTGGAGTTAATTCCGAGTCGAAAAGGAAGCCGAGATCGTGAGGAGAGGAATATGCTATTGTGGGATAGGATACAGCCCATTTGAGTAAGGCAGAGCGGAGAAGAGAGATGTCAAGATTTCTCAAAGGGCGACTTATGATTGTAGGTGTGTGAAGAGAGGTGTGTTTGTGAGTGAGATCAAGGGTGACGAGAAAGTGATCGGATAGACCAGGATCGAAAATGGACAGTGAGTTGTAGGCAGCAAAATGATCGGGGACAGCGATGATGTCAAGTGCCTTACCAAGGATATGTGTTGGAGCGATAGAGATGTGTTTGTAGTTATAGTTGGGTAGAATGTTGATGAACTGGATGGACTCGGTGGAAGCGGGGCAATCGAGGCGGATATTGAAGTCGCCTAGAACGAGTGAAGGGATTGAGGACAAAGAACAATGAGAAAGGAGGTCAGCGAGTTCTTTAAAAAATAAGGCTGTAGGAGCTGATGAACCAGGACGGTATACAATGGCGAGATCTAAAGTGATCGGGTTAGAAGAACGACAAGTGAGCAGTTTAAAAGAGCTAGGACAGAAAGGGGAAGTGATTTTGCGAATAGTCGCGGGGTTACGTGCGAATGCGACAATGCCGCCATGATTAGAGAATTTAGAAACTGATGAGCTGATGGGGCGAGCGGATTTGACAAAATTGTTTGGTCAGGAAAGTTAACATTGTCGAGGAAACTTTTATCGAAAGTCTGAAATAGCTCTTTAAAAATACACACCATTTACACTCAAACTGTCGAAAATTGTTAACTGTCATGTCTATCTAAAGCGATTGCATACCGTAACTCATTATGGGTGAGAATATAATCTCGAAGTAAGGTTTAGCTGTTTTAAAAGCGGATGAACCCAAATGGCCCTCCAGATGAATTATATTAAATACTTTGCAGAGGACGTTCTCAATATGGTCGCTTAAGGTTTAGCGTGATGCTAGCATTATGCCCAAATAACAAAACTATGTGACAAATTCGATTGATTCACTTCCATAAAATAAAAAAAAGTTATTGAGATAAATATATACATTTGAGATAAACAACTTACAACTTAGTTTGATAACTAACAATTACTAACTACTTAGAACTGCTGCATAATAATTAACATACAAGTGAAATTAGAAGATTGGTATAGTGAAAATTAAAACAATGACAGGACAAACAATGAAATCAGTGAAAACTCGCAAAAAAACAGACATACGATGGCTACGTTCAGTTGGAAGTTTGATGCGACAAGCAAGGATGCGATGTTTGGACACTCTTAAAGGTTAAAAAATTGACATTGCGAGATACGAAATTAAACATTTTATTTGTTGCGTGTGTAACGAGTCACAATCGGATATAACTGAACCTGTCGAGGAGAAAGGCGATGAGTCGGCGCCAGCTCTTCATGTTGTTGTACATCGTCAAGCAAGTATCTCCCACTGCAATTCACAACAACCCCCACCAGTATTTGATCAGATTTTTCAAACTTCACCTAAAAAATGTGTAGATCTAGATACGAACACTGAACTACAAAGAGAAAACACCTGATTTCACATATTATTTTGTTTCTGTAACATCATGTAGCGGATATCCGAGTGTTTTACAATCAAATGACTTGCATCAAATTAGAAACATGTCGATTGATTCTACAGATAAAATCAATGATTTGGGGGTATTTACGCTTAATACGCTCAATATGAGCGCTGACGTAAATAATGTTTCGGCCAATTGCCTTCGTATCATTGGCATCATTAGACGATCTTATTGATCACTAGAGGTGTGATGCTTCAGAATAATATACAAGGCACCCATCTAATCTCGCATGCTCTACAGATCTCCCGCAGCGTATCCACATCTGTGCAAGAATATTGTGGCTTACGAATCGATTCTCCTGTCGGCTACTTGTCTTGTTCCCGCTGTCAAATACATACCGTTTGACCAGAAGTTAGAAATATTAGGTGTTTCAACGGTTTGTGAAAGTTTGGTAAACGCTGATCTTATACTGGTATGGAGGGTAATTTTATCGCCCACTCATCCCCTCAACTTCATATTTTGCCTACGCAACTCCGAGCAATTACGTGGACATCGACTAACGCTCAAACATCGTAGAAAAGTCTATCGACATTATCAGGATATCAAAGATCGAGCAGTAACAGTTGGAACAGGCTCCCGTCATCTGCAATTGAATGCCGGAACATCCGAGAATTTCGGCGTACATTTATCGCTCTCATAGGAAGTCGAACCTGATTTGGATTGCTTTTTGTTTTACTGACATTGTACTTTTACATTTGTACTTTTCGGAACAACAGTATGTATGTAAATAGTACATACATGTTTATATCTATTTTAAATTAGTGGAGAATACAACTGTCATCGGGATAGAGGAAACAGCGAGTTCCTTTAAACAAAATTGATTGTGGCAAATCAAAGATGAAAATACTAAACCACAGTGGACTAATGGGATCGCCTTGCAATACACATCGACTTTGACTTATGCAATCGAACTGTCAAACTCCGTCAAAATATATAAATATTACGCGCTGACAACATGTTATTGAACAAGTGCTTTATTGCCCCTCGCAATTTCAGAAACCTATCGATCTTTCTTAGAACGAGATGGTATGACTAGCTGAGAGCCGATGTAAATTCATACTTTTATTAGTTTATTAGCAACCAATTTCCTCAAAGAGGTCACTAATAACTTTGACGTCATTATCAATTAAAGGCAAGTTTCTAATTATCAAGTTCGATGTCCTAGCACACTATCGAAAAAGCTTGTCAGCTTGGATTACGATTAGTCTTCCTTCGACGAACCCTTATAAGAACAAACTGCATGTGAAACCTGTTTAGTAATGCAACGGTTGAGAGATGAATTAACAGAATCGTTAATCAATTGATGCAGACGCGATTTGTCCGTCCATCAACCACTGACTTCATCCACACTCAATTTATTTCGAAGTTTAGCAAATTAGATATTTGCTTTGCGAACTGCCTTTGAATCAATAAATTTCTGGTTCCTTTGTTATCTGAATTTTTATATAAGATGAACAAGATGAATAAGATGATAAGATGTTGGATATTTCAAATTTGAAAGTTGCGGATGTATTGATTGTTCACGGTTCGAACATCTATGTGCACAGCAATTAACGCACACTTTACCGTTTCGAACGCATATACATCCTTTCCATACCGCAATCTGTCCAGTACATTGACAGCATCTCCTGTTCGCAGATTGATTGACCATTATTCGAAGTAGGTTGTATATTTCTCATTAAAAATTTTTATGCAATTTTATCTAAGAATATTTAGTGATCTGATCTTAAAGCTAGATTATCCTAAAGCTGGACGATCTGAAAGCCGGACGATTTTAAATCTGGACGATCTGAAAGCTGGACGATCTGAAAGCTGGACGATCTGAAATCTGGACGACATAAGCTGTACAATAGAGGATCTGAAAGCTGGACGATCTGAAATCTGGACGACATGAAAGCTCGACAATCTGAAAGCTGTACAATCTGAAAGCTGTACAATCTGAAAGCTGTACAATCTGAAAGCTGTACAATCTGAAAGCTGTACAATCTGAAAGCTGTACAATCTGAAAGCTAGAGGATCTGAAAGCTGGACGATCTGAAATCTGGACGACATGAAAGCTCGACAATGCTGAACAATCTGAATGCTGAACGATCTGAAAGCTGTACAATCTGAAAGCTGGACGATCTGAAAGCTGGACGATCTGAAAGCTGGACGATCTGAAAGCTGGACGATCTGAAAGCTGGACGATCTGAAAGCTGGACGATCTGAAAGCTGGACGATCTGAAAGCTGGACGATCTGAAATCTGGACGACATAAGCTGTACAATCTGAAAGCTGTACAATCTGAAAGCTGTACAATCTGAATGCTGAACGATCTGAAAGCTGGATGATCTGAAAGCTGGACGATCTTAAAACTAGACGATCTAAAAGCTGGACGATTGTAATCAGTTGAATAATCAGAATTTTTAACTTAGTAATAAATGAATGAAAACTTGACAATCGATAAGCTGGACGATTATAATCAGTTAGATATTCAGAACTTTTAACTTAATAATAAATGAATGAAAACTCCTTTTCTGGACATATAGAAAATCTATCTTTGCTTACATGTTATCTAACAGATAATATTTTTATTAACAGGTAATGAGCTTCGAGGTAATATAGTGCGAATCGTCGACCTGTTATGCTTTTAATTGTAATTATGGAAATGATTTTGTGTCTTTGATTAACATATTTTTATCTGAATTTGTCAATTTTATTTTAATTGAAAGAATCAAATAACCTTTGGCTAACGACTTGTAACTTAATAAAATATTAATATTAAATGATAAAAATAGTTTTGTGCCTTGAATCGACTATAATTATTTTAATAATTCAGATTTAATTAAAATTTCTTAAAATGGATCAATTAAATATTTATGACCTTTAAGCACATATTTGCGAACAATGATTTTTGTTATGTAATTGAGATTTGCAAAGGAGATACTTAATTTTTTGAATTTCATTGAACCCTAATTCTATAAAACATGTATATTGGTTCATCTCATCGTGTACGTGACTATTTTATGAATACCAAAATTGCTGTGCTCACTAATCTGTGCACACGCAGATTTGGTTGTGACAGTTCGGCTGATTCAACAGGACATTCGAATTTACTTGAATGGTTTTGGCGTTTGGCCAGAATGTGTTCAGGTTGTAACATCCATTCCGGTATGTGAATTCCCCATTCCCACGATTCATGGGATTAGTCCGTCATGTGAAATTTGGCGAATACTTAGGATTGTCTTTGATGATTTTTGCGGGTGTAACAAGAGGTAAATACTTGCTGCTTATATTATGCTGCTTGATAAGCCCAGTGTCATAATTGAGCATCAAAATTGTTAACATTCCTATTGTTAATTAGCTCGTATTCGACCTAAATATTTATCTTTAAACATCCTATTAAAGGGACTTTAATAGTTCTGGTACACAACAGGCTACGGCTGCAATCGAGTACCTGAGGAAGCACTTCCAACAAGTAATTGATATTTGTTTTGTTCTCAAAGCTAACTTAACTCCGTCATGCATTTCGAGTCTATTACCGCTCTTTCATACGTGATTTCCGCTCGATCGCTCCGTCTTTACGTAATTCCTATCTTGCTTTTCGCCGGTCTCATATCAATATACTACGTACCAAATGCAACTCCTTCTGGCAGCATAAAATCATCACTTCATTCAACTCTAAGACTCTATGGAATACTTTAACTCAATCCTTCTCGCTCCTCTTCGACTTGCAACATCAATCCCTATGATTATTCGTCATTTCTCCAGATAAAAGTATCCACGTTGCTCTCTCACACCCCGGCCTCCATCCTATCTCACTCTGCCCCTCCTAGCCTCATCCTCCCGCAACTCGTTCATCTTCACCCTGTCTCAACTGAAGAAGTTACATCTGACATCATATTCTTGCCCAACAAAACCTCACCTGCCGATCCCCTGCCTACTCCAATTCTTAAATCCATATGCTCATCGATATCCTTTTTCCTCACCACCTTGTTTAACTCGTCCATCCGCAGTCGTATTTTTCCATCACACTGCAAATCCTCCATCGTTCGTCCCCTCCTTAATAAATAATTGCTCGACCACTTCCTTCCTTCTAGCTATCGCCACTTTTTACTACTCCCTACTCTTTCTAAGCTCTTAGAACGCCTCATCTTAATACACATCAACGCATATCTCCCCTCATCCAATATGTACCCTCTTTTCCAATCCGCTTTTCGCTCTACTCACTCAACAGAAATCGCCTGCATGAAAGTTTACAACGACTTACTCATTTCTCGAGACAAGGCTCTATATAGTGTTCTCATCTCCCTCTACATGTCATCCGCCTTCGACATTGTCGAGCACTCCGTCCTCCTTTCTCGCCTTCGTTATGATTTCGGCTTTTCTTCTTCCTCCGTAGCATGGGTTGCCTCATATCTATCCGACCGTTTCTTTCGCGTCTGTTCTAATTCATCATCCTCCCATCCCTATTTTTTGCGGAGTCCCACAAGGTTCATTCTTAGGTCCCCTGCTTTTCTCTCTCTGTTTGCCGATCTCTCTCCGTTTATCAAACCTTTTTCTTTTAACGTCATTCAATACGCCGATAAGATCCTCATCTATGCTCATGCACCCGCACATCGCATACACGATATCGGCATTTCTGCCTCCAACTGTCTTTCTTCAACCTACGAACGTCTCTCCAATCTCCATCTCGTTCTAAACCTCGACAAGTCCAAAATAATGTGGATCCTTCCCCGTAAACCAAACATATCTTATCCCACTGTATCTTTAGCCTCATCGATCATCCCCATAGTGCACAATCATACTTTTTTAGGCTTCCATTTCGATGATCACCTTTCCTTAAACCCTTCGTCCGTGACAAGGTCCGCTCGTCTAACTTAATTCTTCGTGACATCCGCCGTATCCGCCCCCTTATCGACTTCCGTTCTGTATGTATCTTCTTTCATCGCTTCTCTTCCCTAAAATCGATTACTGCCTCAGCCTTTTCGCCTATTTTCCAAAATCCATCATCCTACCCCCACAACGTATCATCAACTCCGATGTTCGAGTGCTCTTTCGTCTCCGTCGCTTCGACCACACATCCACATATTTTGCCCAATTCTCCTGGCCCACCATCCGCATCAAACTCCGCATTCTTCTCGTAATTTTTCGTCTCATCGCTGTCGGCTCCCCATCGTTCATCAACCCCCTTTATTAGACAACACTCGCTCCACCTTGCTATCGCTGCGTTCCCGTAATTCCCTCTTACCCCACGTTCCTATTTACTCCAACAACTACGGTCTCCGATCATTCCTCGTTGTCGTCTCACTCGTCTGGAATCAACTCCCTCTCGACGTCCGCCGCGCTCCCTCCTTTATCACATTCAAACACCTCCTTCGTTCACACTCTCGACACGTGATTTACATTTTTGTTTTTTTTGTGGTCATCTAAGAGTGCGCTGGCACGCATTTGCCACGTTAAAATATATCTTTTTTTCCTAACAATATTCCGCTTCACAATAGCCCTACGTATCTCTCTGCTTGACCAGTTACTCGTGAATTTGTCAAAGGGCGCTTGGTCCATTCAGCAATTGGTGAAGTGCACAAAGTTTGTTATGATGATAATCATCAGCTTGCTGTGGTTGTTTTTCTTGACTTTATTGCTGCATTTGTCCGCATATCAATTCCCTTCGTCGCAATTCCCTTCATTATCTCCTCTCAGTTCCCTTGTGTTGCCTGCGAGAATTGTTAACTGGGTGGAGATATTACTGTATACTAAGCGTTTCTACCATGAAGACGACCCTGATGCACTTCAATTCTACCCAATTACAGGTGTGCCTCAATGTTCCCCTCTTTCTCCTATCTTAGATCTTGCTAGCTCCATTGTTCTTTTCAACACTTTTAAACGTGACTAGCATCTTGTGGTATACGCTGATGATACCACAGCTCTGTTTTCTGGACGCAGGTGCAAAGATGTAGTCTCAGACATCAGTCGTTTCTTTTTAAGATTAAAAGATCTGTTACCCCTATCCAATCTTATGTTAAACTCCAATTAATCGCAGGTGGTCGTCTTTAATGGCAGCCCTGCTACAAAAAAAGGAGCTTAAGAGACTGCACTCTCTGCACTCTCCTCTATTTTGCAGCCTCAACCACTCACCATCTTCACAAGTTGGGTATAATATCTGGGATATACCGTTACGGTTAACTGGTCGGCGAAAGCGGACCTGGATAGAATTAAGCGTATCCTGAATATAGCTAGGTGAGTTCTGAAACGGACCCAGCATATGTCATTAAATGAAAAAGGCCAAGTACGCCTTTGGTGTACTTGGGTTATTTCGGGATTAATTTTCTTCTATAAAGGACGTCCCCAGAGCAACGGCTAAGGTTTCTCAAGCTCCTCATCTCGAGATTACCGACCATAGTCCGCCTTGACAGAACTCTTCGGGAGTGAGAGAACCGGAATGGTTTAATCGGAAGGCTTCGCACTGGTGTGACCGGGAGCTCCGATCATTTTTTACCTTAAATCATAAGCCTTGAAGAAGTAGAAGATTGAAGTAATCAAATTTATTATTAAATAAATAATAAATTAAATCAGCTAACTGAGTCTACGTATTTAATATAATTATAAAATAAACAAAACATAATAATGCTAAATCAAAATTTAATAATTAAATAATAAAATTAATAATTGTTTTTAGATTTTCTATAATTTAAATCAAATTAAAATAAATGAAATTTAAAAAAAAACGTCATTTTTATGAATTGACTAATAAATAATAGACGTTGTATTAAGACTATTGTTATAAGATTTTATATAATTTAAATCAAGTTTAAATTTTAATAGCAATTTAAAATAATTCAAATCAGCTAACTGAGTCTACGTATTTAATATAATTATAAAATAAACAAAACATAATAATGCTAAATCAAAATTTAATAATTTAATAATAAAATAAATAATTGTTTTTAAATTTTCTATAATTTATATCAAGTTTAAATTTTAATAGCAATTTAAAATAATTCAAATCAGCTAACTGAGTCTACGTATTTAATATAATTATAAAATAAACAAAACATAATAATGCTAAATCAAAATTTAATAATTATTAAATGCCATTTCAAGGATTTTAGTTTTCAGATTTTACGGAATTTGAAACACAATCATTGAGTGAATAATCAAATCAGCTAACTGAGTTTACGTAATTAATATAATTAATTTTTATGAATTAACTAATAAATAACAGACGATGCATCAGAATAAGAAATAGAAATCATCTGGAGGAACTGCTATGTTATCAGGTTTAAGATTATTTTACGATATCACGATTCGGCCAATAATTTTGAGGGCAATAAACCAGATGTTCCAACCATCGTACCACTAATAGCAAATCAAATCAGCTAACTGAGTCTACGTATTTAATAAAATTATAAAATAAACAAAACATAATAATTCTAAATCAAAATTTAATAATTAAATAATAAAATAATTGTTTTTAGATTTTCTATAATTTAAATTAAGTTAAAATTAAAAATTGAAATTTAAAATAAAAGTAAATTTTTATGAATTGACTAATAAATAACAGACGTTGTATCAGAATAAGAATTAAAGGTCACCAGGAGGAACTGCTATGCTATCATAAAGTAAATTAATAAAGTAAAGTCATAATACGAACAAAGAGAAATGAAAGAAATACGTTCCTTGTTCTCTGTTTTTCTAACTTGTAATGCTTTTCTGATAGTCATTGGTTGTTTTGTTAAATCTTTATTTATTTTGTTTATGCCTAAACATCCTATCATGGGGACTTTCGTTAGTTCTGGTACACAAGAGGTTACGGTTGCAAGCGAGCACATGAGGAAGCACTTCTTTATAACGAGCATTTGTATTTGTTTTGTTCTCAAAGCTAACAATATATCGCTTCGCAATAGCCCAACGTATATCTTGCTTGCCCAGTTACTCGAGGTGTTGAGTGACCCGACGATATATCTTTCGAAAACAAATATTTCTTTAATTTTCGCGAAGTTAAGCAGGTTACGTTAGCTAAAAAAAGGATTTATTTTAACGTGGCAAATGCGTGCCAGCGCACGCTTACATGACCACAACAAAACAAGACTGTGAATCAGGTGTCGAGAAGGTGTGAACGGAGGAGGTGTTTGAATATGATAAAGGAGGGGGCGCGGCGGACGTCGAGAGGGAGTTGATTCCAGGCGAGTGAGGCGGCGACGAGGAAGGATCGGAGACCGTAGTTGTTGGAGTAATTAGGAACGTGGAGTAAGAGGGTATGACAGGAACGAAGCGATAGCGAGGTGGGGCGAGTATCGTCTAAGAAAGGAAGGTTGATGAACGATGGGGAAATTATCCCCATCGAGCTGAAATTATCGTTTGAGAACTAGTATCATGACATTGAAATCCAAACATGAAACGACTGAATTTTTCTACTACGACGAGTATTTTTTGTGCTTGAGGGTATCGGACCTTTGAAGTCGACTGCTAGACGTTCAAATACTCGAGTTGCTTTAATTAAATTAAAACTTTCAGGTCGGTTAAAACGTGGTTTGATTTCGCAACATATATTACAGTTTGAACATACTTTCGTTATATCGTCGCACGAGTAAGGGATGTTATAGGTTCAAATAAATGCAGATAATCGGCGAATACCGGGATTGCATAAGGGCGAATGGAGATTATAAAAGCTCTTTATATCCTCTCGAATAATGCAAATACGAGTGAGATCATGGGATATAACATGTTTTTCTAGGTTTGTACCTATATCGAATTTAAAACAAGATAATCTCCAACTGTCATCTTTCAATTTTCTCGTTCTTAATACGATTTCTAGCTTTGTATTTAAACATAAACGAAACATTGTTTGTCTGTAACTACAGTAAACGATTTCCCAATTAGATAGTGACACCATTTTTTGTAGGCTTCGACAATCACATGTTCTTTTTTCGATCACAGAGTATCGTCTTTCAGCTTCATTTAATGTTCGTAAAGCAGAGACAGGGCGTTTATCCCTGTCTCTGCTTTACGAACATTAAATCCTTTACTCCTTACTGAGTGAAGCTGCAATCACATCATAAGAAGCATCTGTGTACCGTAAAGTGATTATTTTCGTCTATGTAAAGAGTTCGGCGTCAGCTACATTTCTTTTTAATCACTCGAATTCCCGGATTACATCTTTGTTCAAAATTATTTTTGATGAACTAATTTTTGTGATTTTCTCGGAAAAATTATCAATAAGAATAATAAGGGAACATACATATTGCCAATTTAACTGTTTCAATAAATCGTCATTAGTTTGTGTTCATAATTTTAACTTTTATATTCAGAACTTATTCAAATTATTTTCTCTCTTGTTTGGAAAATCTTGTGTACCGTTGTGTAAAAACGGTACACACATGCAGTTTCCGGCTTTGTCAAGCGAGTCGTACGATCTTGGAATTCTCTTAAGAGTGCGACAGTTTTGTCGTCTAATGATTCAAGTTTTTGCACTCTACTTGGCGATTAAGCTTCGTTCTCAAAATAAGGTTGAAATTTTCGGTAGTTCGTTTGACTTTTATTTTAAATTTCAATTTTTTATTTTTACTTGATATAAATAAATATAAGTTATTAATATATAATTTATATATTATTATTGTTTCAACGGCTTACAAGCAGGGGCTTAAATAGCCGGTTCACATGAAATAAAAATCAACAAAATCATAAAAACTGTTCACATCTATAGGGGAACACTTCCTTGCGCATAACAGGATCCATCCGTAATCCGGACTTGAATGCTGAGGCACCACTGCTGCAAACAGTCCCTCCATCCAGTTTGTTCCAAAGTCCAACTACTCTTCGTTGAAATTGTATACACCGGGACTTTTTCACTAAATTCCGGCTCAAAGTCAAACTGTGTCCGCGAAGGAATGCTGACTGTCGCAGTTGTAAACACATCCGAAGAGGATGATTTAAAGAACGAATAGCTCGCCACAACATATTCATATCGACATACTGACGGGTCCAAGAAACGATATCAAGCCGAAGGCATTGCAAACGACACTCATAGGGCATTTGCGCCAAGATCGGCGCCAACTTTGTTGCACGACGAAGCACTCTCTCAGAGATCAAGTGTTCCCCAACTGTGCATGGGTATACACAAGGGGCCGCATACAACAACCGGATTAGAACGTGAGCCAAAATTAGAGGCCGAAGAGCAACCGAATCAAGAGCTAAGGATGTTTTTTTGTATTATCAGTTTCTAGTTCTTTCTTGAGATGTGCTCTTCGATTTGTCAATTTATCATGTATGTGTCTCCCTGTTTGCCAAGCATATTGAGCAGGACATTTAGTACAATCTGAAAGATATATTGCACCAAGTGCTTGCACTCGTTTTGATCAATAATTGAATAATTTAGGTTAGTTACATTACTTCAACCTTGTTGTCTCTTTTATTTGGCTACAACACTGACATCGACGTTTTTAACACTTTTGACATCTACCGTCGATTTTTATTGAATTTTCAAGTTTTGATCTTATAAGTATATATTTTAATTGATTTTTTCATCTAAAGGCTATACTTGGTGGTTCACATTTTAAATTGAATGCAGTCTGCGCTCTTGAATTAATATCATTTATTCTTTATATATACAATATATACAATATATACACAATATATACTATATATATTTTATATATACATATATATTATTTCCAGCATTATATTATACACCAGCAAATCGAAGAATTTAATAATTAACGTGTCGCACTTTGGGATTTTTCAATCTAGAATACAGGTACAAGCAAAATAAAATATGTCATACGATTTTTAAATTTAGTTGTTTCCAATTGTAGATATGGTCTGCATTATTCTTAATGCAGATTATATCTTAATCCAGTAAGCCTTATTCTTAACAAAACCAATATTAATGATAAAGAAGGTGTATATCTAGATATGAACATTAAATTAACATTAACTAAAACTACTATTAATTTATGTCGTAAAGATGACATATTTAAATTTACAAGAAACATATTTTTGTATGAGTATTCACCTACATACCAAATAATATAAAATATAATACATTAAATAATGAAATTTTAATTGCAACAATATGTAATGATATTGGCTTTCTACAAAATCATTTAAATAATTTAATAGATACATATTTTAAACTTGGTTACTATAAAAATAACATCAAGCAGACAATAGTAAAATATATAAATCAACACAATAATATAAAAATATCAAATTTACAATATATAAAATACAATATTAATACGAGATTAAAATAGCAGCAGAAACAATTTTGTTGCAACTATCGGTCAAGATAAATAAACAATTATTTTGTAAACTTAAACTGTTTAAAATTTATTTAAAAAACAGAATTCATCGAATTTGAATTATATGCTTTGCTGCTATGCTGGGTCGAGGAATAGAGGTCGAAACCTGATAGCAAAGCAGTTCATCCTGATGACCTCTAATTCTTATTCTGATACAACGTATGTTATATATTGGTCAATTCATAAAAATATAAATCAACACAAAAAAAATAAATTTAAAATCATAAAATACAAGTCGATGAATATAAGCCGAAATCTGAAAACATCGCAGTTCCACTTTATGACCATTCTGATACCACGTCTGTTATTTATTAGTAATTCATAAAAAATGACTTGTATTTTAAATTTTAATTTTTAATTTTTAAATTGTATAAATTCTTATAACAATTATTTATAATTATTTGTTTTCTTATTATTAAATTTTGATTTATTGATTTAGCATTATTATTTCATTATTATTTAGCATCATTATTATTTATTTTCTCATTTATTATTATTTTTATTTATTATTTTATAATTATATTAAATACGTGGACTCATTTAGCGGAATTGATTCATCTGACATGTAATTATTCACTGATTTTATTTTCTTTATCTTCAGCGTTTGTTCCGCTTCGTGACGGATTCCGATTTTTTGACCACATGACTACACTTTTCTCTGTCCATCGCACATTTTTCCATTACCCATTCGGCTAAACTTCAAATCGTTCTAGGACATTATTATATCTTATGGAGTAGTGGGATGCCGCCCATCCATCTCAGCATTCACATTTCGATCACTGCTAATTTGCGTGCGGTTTAGTTTGTATCAGGCCAGCACTCTGCTAAATACAGTGCGACTTAGCGAATGACGGTGTGGTATATCTTTTATTTAAGATTATCTGGCATTTTATTATCGCATATTACGACAGTCATCGCGCGCCAATTAGCCCACGCACAGTTGATCCTCCTAGTAATCTCAACTGCAATTGATCCATCTGATGCCACTATCAATCTGAAATAATCAATCTGTAATCTACAATCAATCTGGAATTTATCTGCCGCGAATCTCCTGCGCTCAGCATGGCTGTCTTCTCAAGATTTAGATGTATGCGGTATTTTTCCCTCTGATTTTTCCACTCACGGACATGTAGCTCCAGTTTATTTCTATCCTCGCATGTCACCATTATGTTTACATACAGGATGATGATGCCAACCGCTGGCTTAGCCAAATATTTCTACAAACTGATATAAACCTGATAGCATGTCAGTTCTTTTAATGACCTTTAATCCTAATTCTGATACAACGTCATCAGAGGAAATACGTCATTAGCGCGTATTTGGCCCCGCTGCTATGCTGGGTAGAGGAACAGGGGCCGAAACCTGATAACATAGCAGTTCCTTTTAATGACCTATAATCCTTATTTGAATACATCGTCTGTTATTTATTAGTCAATTCATAAAAATTGACTTTTATTTTAAATTTCAATTTTTATTTTAACTTGATATAAATTATATAAAATCTTATAACAATTATTTATAATTATTTATTATCTAATTATTAAATTTTGATTTATTGATTTAGCATTTTTTTTATTTTTTTTTATTTTTACACAAGGATGTATAAAAATACATGCTTATTCTAATCCTTATTCGAATACATCGAATATTTCTACAAACTGATATAAACCTGATAGCATATAAGTTCTTTTAATGACCTTTAATCCTAATTCTGATACAACGTCATCAGAGGAAATACGTCATTAGCGCGTATTTGGCCCCGCTGCTATGCTGGGTAGAGGAACAGGGGCCGAAACCTGATAGCATAGCAGTTCCTTTTAATGACCTATAATCCTTATTTGAATACATCGTCTGTTATTTATTAGTCAATTCATAAAAATTGACTTTTATTTTAAATTTCAATTTTTATTTTAACTTGATATAAATTATATAAAATCTTATAACAATTATTTATAATTATTTATTATCTAATTATTAAATTTTGATTTATTGATTTAGCATTATTTTTTTATTTTTTTTATTTTTACACAAGGATGTATAAAAATACATGCTTATTCTAATCCTTATTCGAATACATCGTCTATTATTTATTGGTCAATTCATAAGAATTGATTTTTATTGAGTTTGAAAGTATAAAATACGTAGACTCAGTTGTCTGATCTTATTTATTAAACGCGCATGTCGTAATTATAAAAATAATGGTATATAAATGCATTAATATAAAATTATTATATTTTTTTTTAATTTTGATTAAAATATTTATTAATCAATACTAATACAATAATCTGTTCTGCATTAGTTTCAGATGCCAAAAGCTAACGTGGTTAAATGTTGCCCAGATTTCAGAAAGAAACATTTGAAGCCTGGTAGGAAAATTAAGCGCATTAACCTTACAAAGCCTACCGTTCATGTTAGGAAATTAGTTCTTTTGGATCAACTAAATATTAACAATGAGGATGTCAATGTCATAAAGGTCGTATTTTTTAGATAATTTTATTACAACAAAATGCTATATATATTGTAGGACTGTGTCACCAAGTTACAGAGTCCAATCGCACGCGTTGTTCGCGATGGGTTAAATAAATTCATTGCTCTAGGATCATTGAAAAATCCATCAATCTTACAAATTGCTTGGTCATTACTTTACAAGGATTCGACAATTAGGCGATCATTGCTTCGCATAATGAAGATTAACCCGAAAGAATTTATCTCTGACGAGGACACCCTGTGTTCAAATCTACATTCCTTGTGGACTCATAGAGACGAGCACGTACGACATGATGGTCTACTAGTATTGGATATACTTTTAAAATCCAAAGAAATTAGAACATTGCCGCAACTGCATCTTCTTGAATGTTTGTTAAAGTCGTGTGCTGTCGTATCACATTCAACTTCACTAGTCAACACAACTGTCGATTTGAAGCTTCAAATTGCTAGCCTTATTCAAGGATTATTAATGCGTTATTTACTTGAAAAGCATCCTTCTTTTGATTCAGCAGTTTATGAAGATGATGAATATAGAAGCGAACTTAAATCAAACGATAACGATAGCTTGTTTTCCTTAAAACCAATAAAATTTTCACATTACGTCGTATCAAGGTAAGATTTTATCTTATCTTTTTCGAATTTTTTCGAATTTTATTCCACCACAAGTTCACATACATGTTTTGAAGGAGATCCGATATTGCCGATTTTGAACAACTCTGCCCCGAAATATTGTCGATACTCGATGGAATCTGGAATACTTTAAAAACCACAAACGGTAATGAATTTCCTTAGAAATATCCCATGTTCAATTAAATATTTTGCTGCTTTATTTTTCAAATTTTTTCACAATTTACAATTTTGTGAAATTTCCTCTTATGTTATTGTTTCCTCCAATGTTACTCACATATATATTTAATTTTGTATTAAACTGTTTGGAAATACATTAGGAAATTCAAATTCAGTTTGATTTATACTGTCGTAATACAATATAATTACGAAAGAATTCTGTAAATAAAATCGAATCCGTCAAATGTATTCTGGAACGCAGCTTGTTAATAATATAATAAACTATAGAAATTGCTTACTAAGAGATAAATATAAAACACGGAAGAAGCTTGTAAAAACGAAACATTTAAATGAAAAAGAGCTTATTTTGAATAATTCTTTAGTCACTAATGTCAAATTATATACAGGCATATAAAGTATAAATTATATACAGACATTTAGTAATTCATAAGTTTTGTTTTGCAAAAGAAAAACATTAACAAATGTCAATGTTTTACACTCGATTTAAATATTTGTTTTTATCTAAAATGAGTTTTTCTTTTCATTGCCTATATAGTCGTTACTAATAGGTAAACGGGGAAAACGGACATAACTGGGTATTGGAAACCTCATTGTCCAATAGCAATAAATTCCCTGAATTTGATTCACCAGTAGTGTCCATGTTTTAAGAGCTTTTAGAGATCCTTCACCGCAGTTTAGAAGGATTCATCGCAAAGTTGATTATTACAAGACGACCGATAACATGTGCTGCAATAATATTTCGAATCACTTTTGTGACCGCATTTGGACTCTAAAGTCGCCTTGTTAATCTCATGATTACCAATGCGACCTTATTATTAATATGGACACGCATGATACCATATTTCTTATTTTTTTATTTTATAAAAAGAGGCTTAATCCTTATTTTTAATTTATATTTAGTATAAAATACAGAATCTACTATCTTATCTGATTGTTTTAATAAGAGGGAATTAATACAGGTAATGCAAATGTTTTATAACAAAGCGGACGATATGCAGTTCGCTGGCATTACTTCTAACATGAACGCGATGTTGTCCCGTTGAATTACAGCACTGATTCGCTGTAGCAGCCATATAACTGCTCTTTAAAATTCTCATTTCTGTAGGCGGGAAGAAAAAAACGATTATTTTTGAGTTGTCCTTAATTCGGTAATTCATCAACTGTTTATTAATGTGAACAAATTTAATGTGGACAGATTTAATGTGGACAGATTTAATGTGGACAGATTTAATGTGGACAGATTTAATGTGGACAGATTTAATGTGGACAGATTTAATGTGGACAGATTTAATGTGGACAGATTTAATGTGGACAGATTTAATGTGGACAGATTTAATGTGGACAGATTTAATGTGGACAGATTTAATGTGGACAGATTTAATGTGGACAGATTTAATGTGGACAGATTTAATGTGGACAGATTTAATGTGGACAGATTTAATGTGGACAGATTTAATGTGGACAGATTTAATGTGGACAGATTTAATGTGGACAGATTTAATGTGGACAGATTTAATGTGGACAGATTTAATGTGGACAGATTTAATGTGGACAGATTTAATGTGGACAGATTTAATGTGGACAGATTTTATGTGGACAGATTTTATGTGGACAGATTTAATGTGGACAGATTTAATGTGGACAGATTTAATGTGGACAGATTTAATGTGGACGCGATTTCAATTCGCGATAATTTGGAACGTGAAGGAGTTCAGCCTTGTATCAGCATGCTCATTCAAACGAGCTGCGAGGTGTCTTACAAGTCTAAGACTTATTACCAACGAGAAGGATGTATCGTCGAACTTGGCTCTGAACACGGCTGATGAATTTGCCTCCAAAAAGGCCCGCTGAATTCGTTCTTTGTAGATAAACGAATTTTGTCAACCAAATAGGGGAAATCGGCGATTAGCTTGGCGTGGCGGCTTTCATGCATAAGATTCAACCAAAGTCTTTTTCAGTTTGCTTTTCTCTTGTGGATCTAATGCAGTTTGCCAGCGCCAAATGGAAGTGACGGAATGATCAACGCCGTGTAAAAACGGTGCTGGATTGATTTCCGATTTTTCCAAAATTGCAATTATAATCCCAATCGATGCGGAGAACGAGATGAAGAAGTCTGGAACTGCAAAGTCGCATGCGTGTTGTAAACCGAGGCTAGCAAAACGAATTAACATGAGCTCCTGAATAGCCGTTAGCCCGTCGATTTTCAAGTTTAGACTCTCCCTGACAATTTGCAACTGCAAATGATTGAAATTCCTCAGGAGGTCAGGTGAGGCTCTAAGAAGATGCACAATCCATGGAAGACGTAATGGACGGGATATCATGATGAATACATTCTGATAGCGGAGCAAAGATAACTGCTTGCCCATACATCCTAGCTGGGATAATGCAGCCTTAAGTCGAGCTCGGATGTGATCAACACCAGATAATGGGTATCCGAGAAGGAATTCCTCACTTCGAGTAATGCAACTCAGTTTAGGTAAAAGTCGATTTAGATCCCTGAAAAGTTTCGGACTATTACTGTTCAGCTCACATTTAGCTGCGTTTAGTTTCAAATCCAGGTTTTCTTCTGTGGAGAGTGTGTGCAAAACGCCACTACAGAGAAAATCGTCTGGCCCATCCAAGATACCCTCGTTCAAATACCAAGTATTAAATCGATACTTCAAACTGTGTTAAGGAATTAATGGAAAGCGAGAATAAAAAAGGTCCAATCCCTGCTGGGCACCGCTGCTAGAAGAAATTACTCTATTGCCGAACTGAAGTGAGGAGTCGGACGCGTTACAGCATATAACGAAAGATAGCAGTTCTGGGGCTAGCTTGCGTACGGTATAAATCATCACAGATCGATCCATACGGTTGAAAGCGTTGTGAAAAGCCAGCTTTATAAGAGCCAAAGAGAGATTAGACTCGACGAATAATTTCGCTGAGTGAACACTGGCCTCTACAACCATTGGAACACTAACTACTACTTGATTTGGAAGTAGCCCATTGAACTGTGACTGGCATACAAGTTTCACAGCTACCTTAATTGTTAAATGACGCAGCGTGTAGCCAATTGCAGTCGGTCTAACGTTGTCATACTTCCTCGGAAGCGCAAGCAGCTTTGCCATACAAATGGCTGTAGCAATTTGGTTAGTTATATGTGCTTTAAGAAAAAAGACGCACGATCATGCACAGACTCTTTAGGAGTTGGACACCGGCTGTCGATGCCGAATGCCCCATGGGTTATCGTAAATGGACAGTGCTAAAACCATCCATACCAGCGGACGACAATGACGAAAGGACCGAATGGCCTGCAAAATTACTTGCTCAGGAACGCGAAGACAGATCTGGTCAACAAATAGTGCGTATGCATCAACCTGACAATCTGACTCGAGCTCGATTCCCGAAACGGACGGCCTCGGGGATTCATCTTTTCAATACAATCGATAACTGAAGGGTCGAGTTGAGATGATAGGTTCGTACCATCAAGAAACATTCGCAGAGCTCCACGTACATCACCATCTTCAAGCTTAGGTGCGACCCTTCGTAGTAACTAAGTGGAGAGGGCAAATGTACTAGGTTGTAGCCGTTCAAAATCCAAAGGGGTAAACACACCGGCATAAGATTCACATGCAGCTTTGAGTTTTGTCGTAAGAGATGTGTGCTTATAACAATCGTAACTAGCAACTATGAGCGTAGACCGAGCAAAGCACAACAAAGAAGATTAACATCTAGCGTCGTCAGGATGAGCTACTATTGCGTTAATAATCGATGAAAGCTTTGAAGCAACGACAGGACAGACTCCCCTGGAATATGTCGGATAAGTCTTTGCGGCGTGAGCAATAAGCTGTGGAGATGAGCTGGTGAAGAAAATACTTGTTGATAGTCTGAAAAGGGTCGACTGGTTGAGGTACAAAAAGAGCGAAATAGAAGGTGTAGCTTGTATCCTCTTGAAGTGAATTCCGAAACCTGGACAACAATTACTGCAAGAGGCATGCAGGAATAAAAAGCCCTAGAGTTGGTAAGTCAAATTTAACGGTTGCAGAAGTTACACAGAAGCGACTTATCAGTAGTCAGTGAATTGAAATCAACGCCGGAATAGCTCAACGGCGGAATTTAATTCGAATAAGCAACTGCTGTACAATTAGGGTGAATCGAGAAAGTTAGATCAAAGCCGGAATTGCTCGACGGCGAAATAGAATTGCTCGCAACTGCTATACAATTGGCGTGAATCGAGGAAGTGAGATCAAAGCCTGAATTGCTCAACGACGAAATTAAATTCTTATCTGCAACTGCTATACAATTGGCGTGAATCGAGGAAGTGAGATCAAAGCCTGAATTGCTCGACTATGGAATTGAATTGAAATCTGCAACTGCTGTACAATTGGTGTGAATCGAGGAGGTGATATCAAAGCGGGAATTGCTCGACGCTGGAATTGAATCGAAATCTGCAATTGCTGTACAATTGTCGTGAATCGAGTAAGTGAGATCAAGGCCAGAATTGGTTGACGGCAGAATTGAAATTGAATCTTTCCGTAGTGTACTGTTGTTTAGAAAATATCCATTCTCAATGCCCAGTAGTTCGTTAAATGATACATTTACCGCTCCAGGTATATGATCAACTCTTTGTCTTGGTATCTGTGTATCACATTGACTCCAACATTTCCCTATGATTATATATATTATTGTATGTTTCAGTGTATGATATTTCTCTTATTATTATCTATATTATTGTTCTGTCTGATTTTGTAATCTGATTACGTTGTATGAAGAAGTTATTAAAATAATATAATATTATCAAATATATAATATATCATATATAATAAGTTATTATTTTCTTATAAATTTTATAATTGTTTATTATTTTTTATTATTTATCTTAGTTTATATAAAAATGTAGACGCTATTCATTATTCTCGAATACATCGTATGTTATTTATTAGTCTATTTATAAAAAATGATCTTTATCTTAGATTTTATTGTTATATAAATATACATTGTATAAAATCTTATATAATTATTTTTCTTTATTTTTCATTTATTAATGGTACAGAATACGTAGACTCAGTTAGCTGATCTGATAATGTTAATATTGCATAACATTATTTACAAATATACAAATATATGTTTAATTACAAATATATGATATATATAATATTATATATAATGGCCCCGCTACTATGTTGGGTCAAGGAATAAGGACGAAACCTGATAGTATAGCGGTTCCTCCTGATAACCTCTAATCCTTATTCTTTTTCATCGTCTGTTATTTATTAGTCAATTTATAAAAATTGACTTCTATCTTAAATTTTAACTTGATATAAATATAAATTGTATAAAATCTTATATAATTATTTATTATTTTCTTTATTTTTATTTATATATCGTATAAAATAGGTAGACTCCGTTAGCTGATCTAATAATGCTAATATTACATTACGTTATTTATAATATATGATATTTATACAAATATATAATATATATAATATTATATATAATGGTACATAATATAATAGAACTGTTCGGAAAATAAAATATTAATACTTATATTGAACATACAAACATGTAATATTTATAATAATATAAATATTATATGTAATATTATATAATATTGTATAATATTATTTTGCCCGACGACTTTAGATCAATCTCTTTATATCATGAACGTTTAAGGATAATCTTAGCTAAAGGAGAACGATAATCTTAGCTAAGGCGACTTTTAAAACACGGACTTATACAGTCCGTATTATAAAATAGGGACTTAGTTATCTATTCTGATAATATTAATATGATAATATGATAATATTATTTATAATTATTTATAATTTATAAAAGAAGGTGTAATTCAATTATTACTTTGACGATTAGATAACATTAGTTGAATTATTAATTTAATAATTTGAAGCATTAATTCAATTATTAAACAAAATATAATTTTAAAATTGCACCATTAAATATAAAACAGGGAATCGATAACAATACTTTTAATAAAAACAGTAGAACTCCATTATTAAGGCGAAATCGAAATTTCACCATTACAATGTGGATCACCTTACAATACACGAAACACTTTGAGAATATATTCATACATTATATGAATATATATTATCATATATAATTATATTATATTGTTGATATATTATTACATTTTATATTTATTATGATATATAATAATTTTATCATTATTACGGAATTATTATTTTGCCCGACGACTTTAGATCAATATCTTTATATTGTTCTTACTATCAACTCGTCAAGGGTAATCTTAGTTAAAAGAGAACGATATTGTTCAGGCGACTTTTAAAATACGGACTTATACAGTCCGTATTATAAAATAGGGACTTAGTTATCTATTCTAATTTATAAAATTCTATTTAAAAATACGAATTTCTAAAATAACAGGTGATAGTTACCATAAAATATTTGTGCATTCAAACAAAACATTTATCGAGATCAAAATAGAGATAGAATTTAATATATTTTGATCTTTCCTGCATTGATGCACCATGTTAATTGGATTCATCAACTGCTATAGAAAACTATATTATTGAAACAATTACATATGGTTTTGCGTGTGATTTAATTCCATATTCGACAAGGGCGTATTGCAGCAGTCTGATGCTTTCTTCCTGATCTGTATATTCAGCAGATTGGATCATTATTATTACATTTCATATTTATTATGATATGTAATAATTTTATCATTATTACGGAATTATTATTTTGACCGACGACTTAAGATCAATCTCTTTATATTGTTCTACTTATTTGATCTAATTCTTAACAATTTATTCGTTTTCATTTAATTTAAAAATTTAAGTTATCCTGAGATTATTTTATTTATTCACTTTTTCCTTTCGGCTTGTGTAGATTAATTATTAACTACAAATGATAAAATTATTGTAATTTACAAAGTAAGGTTCCTAGGGATGAGATAGCAAGGCCTCACTATTCAAAATCTGAAGGAAAGAAGAAAAAAAGGAAAAAAATTAAGTTTTAATTGAGTCAATAAAATGTAAGCCCGTGCCTTAAAAATATTAAAAATTATATTTCATTAAATATTATAATATAATATTATTATAATATTATAATATAATATATGTTGAATATAATATTATAAATTAATTTCATTATAATATTATATTATAATATTTAAGTTAGCTGATCTGGTTTATTTAAGATTTGTGATCTAAAGCGTTTTTTAAATGAGAAATATAAATCAATAAAATATTATAAAAAAAATAAATTTAAACAATCAAACAAAAAATATTTATGAATGTATAATAAACAATTTTCTTTATATTAGAATAAGGTACACTAAATAATCAAATTGTATCAGAGGAAATACATCATTAGTATGTATTTGTAGTTGCTATGTTGAGTCCAAGAATAGGGGCTGAAACCTGATAACATAGCAGTTTCTTCTTATGACCTCTAATTCTTTTTATCGAATACATCGTGTATTATTTATTAGTCAATTCATAAAAATTGACTTTTATTTTAAATTTTAATAATTAAATCTTATTTATTATTTATAATTATTTATCTTTATTTTTAATTTATGTATAGTATAAATACGTAAACTCAGTTAGCTGATCTAATCATAATGAACAATTTAGCGAATATGAAAATACATATTTAGTCATTCACATAATTCATGAATTTAATTTATTTTCATTAATTTAATTTATTAATTTAATTAATTTTCTTGAATTTGTTTTCGAGTTGCATTGTCAAGAAATCATTTAAAATAAAGCACATATTTAATTTTAAATTAAAAATGTAAAACATTCATATTTTATTTTCACACATAATATTCCATAAAATAAGTTAATAATTTTGAAGCTATATTTATAAACCACTTTTATTAAAGAACTTTATTTAAGTGAAGCATTTTAACAGTATATCTCTTTAAACTGGAAATTGCATAAAAATGTTAAGTTATTGGCTTGTGTTGCAACAATAATTGCATTTTATTTTTGCGTCATAAAGGAATTTTATTATTTTTTATTTTACAAGGAACTGGTAAATTAAATAGATTTAATAAAATTTGTATTATCTAGATAATGAATATCGATTGCACAAAGCGAATATGATAATCCGATCGATTCACGATATTATCGATATTGTGTGCGATCCTCGGGTTAGTGAATTTGTTTACTGAATAACATTATGAGACTTTACTCTTTACAGCAAACGATTGAAAGTATCAGTGATGATCTATTTAAGCGCTTACACTCAAGTATAATGCATTATTGTGTTGATCTGCCTTTTAGTTTTCAGATAACGAAGACTCATCAGAAGGTTACGTTCATAGCTTACTGGCAGTATATTTTAAACATAAGTTTATCATTCTAGAAGAGGTTAACTAACCTAAATTTGTTGTCCATCGAATTACTTTTACGTTACAAAAACGGAATTCAGCTGATACAACATACCAACGCAGTTTGCTATATTTTAGATTTGATCATCAATGGTGAAATGACTGCTGAACTGACCAGAACGTTGAATATAATTCTTAATCATCACAAACTTAAACTACCTCAACGTAGGTCTTTAAATTCTCAATATTTGTATTATTAGCATTACTGATTAGAATTAATTACATCTATCTTTCTTAATAATAAATAATAATACATTCGTAGCGAGGTTGCGACATCTTCACAACCTCGATACGAATGTGCTGTTCAGTCGTAGAGACCGAACCAAAGCTGTCTAGAGTACCGCAATCTATAAACTTTGAGAACAGCTCAACCACAAATGACGACGAAGCAAGACTTTATATAGTTTGCACTTGACTTGGAAGTAAAAGATTCGCGTGGACATTTTTCGATTTCACAATATTTTCGATATTTGCCGAATCTTACATTACGATAGTGCCACAGAAAGCTTTCGAGTATAATGAAAAATGAAAAAACAAAAAGTACTTGGAAAGGATACGATTAATGGAAAACGCTTATTTCTCCCCATTGCTATTTTCTACTTATGGCGGTATAGGTGAATGCGCATGGAGTATTCTTCAAATAATGTCATCAAAGATAGCCACACTCAAACATTCCAACTACAACCAAGAACTGTCGAAATTTAAAACAAAATTAGTATTATCCATTGTCGATGCGGCATCAAATTGTCTACGAGCCCCTCGTTTCACACGAGCGTTTCACATACAATCTGGGAGAAGTGAAGCCGGCTAAGGATTTAATGGACTATAACAAAGAACAAGATTTTATTATTTAGTTAAGGCAATTTTGATATTATTATACTGTAAAAAAAATTAAAAATTTAATCGTCATTCTCCATACATTTGAAAATGTGATTTTTTAATTAAGAAATTATATTTTGTTAAGTTTTTGAAATTAGGAAAATCGTGAAATTTAATACTTTATGCACATATGCTATTATTATGAAATGCTCTAAAACAGCATTTTATAAACTAAAACATGTGATATTTCGATAAAAATACGTACGTCATTAGTAGTACGTCGTTAGTACTACTAATGACGTACTACATCAATAGTAGGTCATTTTCATATTAATCTCAAATTTGCTAGTAAACAGACTCTTAAAAATAAGTTTTGTTATTAATATCAAGAATAAATTATTTTAACACATTGAAGATTACGAATAAATTTAAATAAATTTAACATTTAAAAATAATTTTAGAGTTTTAAAATTTACTCTTGTGATGTTAAGCCCTTTTAAGAATTAACGTTTCTTAATTTCTATGTCGATGATAATATCATAAATTAAATATTTTACACAATAATTAATATTTAAATAATATTAAATAATATTAATTAATATTAAATAACGTTAATTATTCCTATTTTAGCATTTAGAAAGCTGTTTCAAGAACAAATACTGTCATCAGCTCAAAATCGTCATAATTTATCTAATGAAAGACTTCGCAGCTTGGAACTCATAAAGTTCCCCGGAAAATTTCATCTACTATGCGAAACAATTAGTGCTTATTTATCTGCGGAAGAATTTAATGATAAATTCGATCGGTTACTGACTATGCTTACTCAGTGTAAACATTCTGCTTTGAAATCTTCTGTGATTGCAGGTATTTTCATTTTTAGTCAAATGTGTTTTATATTTTTAAAATAAAAAATTGATATTAATTTTTAAACCTTCAATGTTGATCTTATCCGTAATGTTGATTTTATCTGTAATTTTGATCTTATCCGTAATGCTGCTTTTACCGATTTAGTAAAAGATAACGATTAAAATAAGATTTATTTAACTATATTAAGATTTAATAAGATTTAATCATTATTTAAGATTTAAATAATGGCTTAATGACATTACGTATTCTTAGTTTCTATAATCCATCAACTAAGAAAAGTAATTTACAAAAATAATTAAATTATTATGTATTTTGCTTTCATAAAAATAAAACATTTAAAATTTAATTCATTTAGATTATATATAGCTATTTTTGAGTCATTATATGTGGTAATATTGAATTTAGATTACTAGCTTGTAAATCATTTTTTTGTTTTCATTTAATACAGGCTTGTATAAAATGGAATATTTTCTCTTTCCCGTGCATATGGTTGATAAAATAAACCTTTCTATCGTAATTAATATATTTATTATAATAAATAATTATTAAACATTTTGTATTAACTTCATTATAAAAAAATATTAGTAATATTATTATCAAAATAATATTATTAATAATATTATTAATATGCCCTATTTGAAGGGAACCGCGGAACTGTAAAATTTATTAAATTATTATTCTAAAAAAATTAATAATATTATATTATTAAAATAATAAGGGTATTACCAATATATATATTGGTTGATTGAGTTCAAGCTGCGTGCCTGGATCCAAAAGGATCCAGGCACGCAGCTTGGATCCAGGCACTAAATGACCAATATAATAGATTACAAAGGAAACAGCACCGCCTATATATACTTTAATGAAGTGTAGAAAACAGGCAAAGACACTTATAATTTATTTAAACGTTTTGTCGTTTATAGGGACTTCGTCAGTATATTGTCTGTTAATTATTTTTCAAACGTTTTTACCTTAAAAAGTTTGAATTAAGTTATTATAAATTATAGGTGTCTTTGCCTGTTTTCTACACTTTATTAAGGTATATATAATGATTTGTAGTGTCGAGAGCGCTATATGGATTATAATTCTGTTATGAATTATGAATTGTATTAATTCTATAAATTAATAATAAAGTCATTAACTAAACCCCTCCATGGCTGATATGATTCCTCTTTCAGCCGCAATCATGATATTTATATTTCAAATATGGACAAACATGTCCATATATTTGTCCATATATGGACATATATGTGTGTCCAAACACAAATGCTTGTTAAAGTCAGCTTCCTACATGCCATATGTTTGTAGTATATTATTTATAGTGGCAAATTACTTTTATATCATTTATAATGGCAAATGTGCGCCTCTGCGAGCTTACAAGCCTACGTAAAAGAAAAAAAAACAAATATGGGAAATAAAATAAAATGTAAAATTTATTTGTTGATAAAATTAAAGCAAGTATATGAAGGTAATGTGGCAAGACGTCAGGGAAAACAAAAAATATTGAGTGGTTCGTTCAAGAGGTGTGATAGAATTTTCAGTTTGATAAGATGTTGAGGGAATACATTTCTTGGTTTATTGTGCTGGATGAGCCATAGTGTAGGAACGTATACGTTGTTTGAAAATTGAAAGCAATGATAAAGAACGGATGTACGCTGGCAAAGAATTCCAGGCAATTGGATCAGCGACGATAAAAGAGCGGAGGACATAGTTAGTTGAGTGCGAAGCGACGTGGAGAAGTAGAGAATTACTTGATCGCAGAGCTAAGAAGGCATAGATAAGTTAGATAAGCAATGTGTAATTAGGATGGTGAGTGACAAAATAGAAGACGAAAGGTAACAATACGCAAAACGAAGTTCACACAAAGGTTGATGGTAGGCCAAGATAAAACGGAAAGATGAATGGAAATAGATCGAAGCGGCAAAGACGCAAGATGACACGAGCAGCAAAGTTTATGATACGTTGGAGAGATAACAGCGCACAATCGGAATAGATTGTTTTAATTTTTTAGTAACCTATACTTTATAATTAAGAATATAAAGTCTAGTTTACTGATTTATATATCAGAGATTTAGTCCTTTAAGAGTATATATTTGCTAGCGTATATTACGGTAGAGCAGGAATGTTTTTATTTTAATAAATCGAGTGTTATTATGGGTGGATTTTAGTTCTTTCATTTTAGCAAATTTACCAGGTTGATTTTTTATCAATTCTATTTTTCTAATTATTTGATAGAATTAAAAAAATTGAATCGCCAATTAATTAAAGTCAAATTATGATGTTATGGTATTCTGACCAAAATCAACCAACAATATGAAACAAAAGTTGTTCTTTTAACTTATATTTTGCTAAGCATTTTACGTTTTTTAATTATTTATCGATTTTATTTGCAAATAAAAAGATAAATACATAAATATTTAGATATTTACATAACTTATTGGAATCAAATCCCAGTTAGTTCACGCACCCTAGCCTTAGATTTGATAAACGTAATGCCCTACAATGCGGACACATTTCTAGCATTAAGAAATATAATGATTTGTGATGATTTTCCGTGCAGCCATATTAACAGAGTTATGTCAAATCTGCAGCAAATGTAAGTCTGAATTGTTTTTATCGACTACCGTTTATTTTTTTTAAATATCAGTGTGCTATCTGCAAATGATGATAAGGATGTGCTACATTCAATTACATGCTTCTTGTACACACTTTTTGCAGGTTACAATTGTAAGATCAATCTTTGTAAATTCATTGAGTATTTTTGCAGGGCATTCAAGCTCTGAGTACGATAGTTTGCTTATTAATGAAAATTGTGATAACAAAGAAGCCATACATAATCTATGGAATCAACCTATAACCTCACTGAAACGTCATCTCTTTATTTGCAAGGTGCAGTAAAATTTTTTGTTGCTTCTTGATGTTGATTTTTTAATTTTAAAGTTACTTTTGTCTGCAGAAATTCGACAATAAGAATTAATTAATCAATTTAATTTGAATTAATATTAATTTAATTAATACGGAAAAACCTGTTTAGTTTAAGCAGTGAGTTAAGATAGAATTGGACGTGAACGCCTTGAATGAATATCCATGACTCTATCAATATGTTACGTTTCCTGATATTTTGTAAATAGTCTTAATTTTTAAAATATGTATAGAATTGAACTATAAAGATCAAAGCAACAATTTCAAAGACTCAATCACTTCAATAGTAAATGGAGATAATAATAAGCGAATTGTATTACTTTTTAAAGTCGAAGATCTGTAGCAATCGCAAACAAATTTGCCCTTTAAAATGAATATTATAAATAAAAAAAGTTAAAATTTAATCGTAGAGTATTTTCATTAACTTATCGACAGTATAAAGCCGTGCATAAACTAAAGAAACTAATTGCAAACATCTTAGTCGATTAGCACAACAAAAATCTGAGAATTATAAAGTTCAATCCATATTTAGCTATTTCAATAAAATGTTACGTGTAGCAGATTATTTACATTAATCTTTCCAAAAAGGTTAATGTAAATAACTTGAGTTTCTACCAAAATGACAAGTCCAATCATGTTAACATTCTTCAAATAGTTATTTGATGGCATCAGTCCTTACAAAATTGATATGTTATGTATTTAATGTAAATATATTATTTAAATTATGAATAATTAATAATTAATAAAGTGTAAATTATTAATAATAATCATACTCAATTAATTATAATGATAAATATAATCTATTTATCATTGTTTTATATATTAAATTTAACCTAATTTTAAAATGAATAATTTAAACTATACCGAATCTTATAATTTATTATAAATCATGCTTTTGTAATTTCCAGTCACGTTTCTTGTCATATTTTATGTTTTAGGCGGCTATCACATACCTTGGAGTAATTCATTTAATAACCATTCCGATTCATTTTGGGTTGCTTGCTATTTTTGTAAGTAAACATTTTTTTAAAATATGCAATTTATTGTTTTTATTTAATTAAATAATTTATTTGATTATTTATATTATGATTAATTTTTTATAAATAAATAATTATTTATTTGTAAATAAATAATTATTTATAAATAATTAATTAATTAACATTTATTTATAATTAATTAATTAATTAATAAACATTTATTTACATAATAAATAAATAAACATTTATTTATGATTAATTATTTATAAATAAATAATTATTTATTAAATTAAGTTAATAAATTGCACCATTTTTAAAATTTAAAAAATCATTGTTGAATAGTTTTAAAAACTAATTTTAGTTTTCATAGTTTTTTCTAAATATAAATTTTCAGCTTCATTTTCTATACCTCCAGTAATTTTTTAATGATGATTTAATTTTGCTTATTGACAATATGTTATTTTTCAGATGCACTGTTTTTAATGAACAAATGATTCTTTAAGTTTGTAAATAAGCATTTTTGATCAATTACAATTTAAATTATTAAAATTGGAATCGATATTCTCTCCGGTCGTTTTATGACAAACGATCAGCTTTTTATTTAATAAATTTAAATATTGGATTTAATAAAATGCTAAGTGGCATTTTGTATTTTGTCTATTTACCCATTACCTTTACCTAATTACGCTGACATGGTTCAGCCTTTCTAATTAGATTCGGAAACGTTTTCAAATGCAAATTATGATATCTAAAAAAGCGATACACGGTAAGTATGCTTATGTGAGTGCGTAATTTGTAAGAATATATGAATCATCGCTCTTGACACATCTGTAAAATTTGCAGGTAGAACTGGCCTTTTTCCGGAGTAGTAACGATTTTAAACAGATGATATTTGTTTTTCTGTAATTGTTTATGTTTACGAAACTCGTCAGGCACGAAATATTTCATAATTCGTTTTTGGTTTGTATGTTCGTTTGCTGATTGAACCGGTTTTCCAAGAATTGCCAAGTGTTCAAAAACTACGTCATCAATGAATTTATCTCTTGATAGTTGGCATAAAAGTGAATCGAATCCATCAAATTTTTGCAAAATAGGATGATCCAAAATAAAACCGAATAAAAATGATATTTTTGCAAAAAATAAACCGAGTTTATTTTTTTAATAAAACCGAGATTTTAGCTTATTATAATGTTATCATTGAATAATTGCGCAATTAAAGTAATAACGACAAATCTAGACAGCTAAAATGAACAATTAAAATTATTTATTTAGATCTTTTGTATAAAATCGTTAACTTTGGAGCTGGATAAGTAAACGAATTCGAAATAATCTAATATTATTTGATATAATTTAATATTTCCTACTAAATGTTGTGTTGCGTGCAGTATTGCAGAGAAATACTGCACGAGAAATACTTCATATTCTGGTACTGCTCTACATTTTAAAAGATAATTAAAATTTTCAGCAACTAAAAGCTACAGGTGAGTAGGATTTTCAGTTATGAATAAACGTAACATGCATGATTTTATGTAGTATTTACAATCATTTGTTAATATTTTGCTTCCTTAAATAAATAATTAAAGTAATTATTGAAACTTACAATAAGTTTAATGACATACAACTTTTAAGTTGAATTTAATAATTCTCAATTACTTCATTAGTTAATATTTGGGCGATATTTACTTTGTTTTAGCAATAGGTGGTTTATGCTAAAATGAGTAGTTATTTAAATTGTCAGTTGTCGATTCTATTTTTATAAAGAGGTAATAAACGAGTTTTGAATTCTCTGTTTAGAAGCTATTTCCTGGTTACAATCAATGCCTAATGAATGTGCCTCCTAATTTAGTAACTGGTCATTACTTACTAAGCTGCGAAATATCTCAACTGAATTCTAGTTATATCCATAAAAGGAAGGACCTTATTCATTTTGATCAAATTATTAAGGAATGTAACGATACACACGAAAGCTGCAGAGTGAATAAAGTCTTCGCGGAGTTGGGAATCAGCTTTTAAAGTTGTATATGCAAATAATAATGTACACTTTGTTTAATATTCGTTCAGTACATTGGCTTTAATGTGCAAGACCACAATATGTTGTGTGCTACACTATGAGATATTAGGCAGCGCAATTGACGATGTGTTTGAGAAAACGAAATCTTTGTTCAAAAATAGAATGCCATAACAACGATTTTTCTGTCAGTTAAATAAATAATAATCTTCGTCGCCTTTACTATCGTCAACGTCTAGAATAATAGCAACAAAATTGGAACTTGGCAAATTTCTTCTGAATCACAACTTGCTAAAAGAAAATAATAGTTTTTTATAACATCTGGACGAATAATCTATAACTTCTACAATATCAAACCATTTCTAAACGCAATAAAATTGTGTAAATATTAATATTTTCTTATTTTCGCTTAACGAATTCACACCAAACATTGTGGTTGGAGTGAATGTTTTGCTCAAAAATATCAAACATTGCTTAAATATGAAGATACTAAGTCATATCAGTTAACTAAGTATACCATACATAGACTAAATTCAGTCTGCAATACTACCAGGCCTCGGTCTAACAACTATTCGTCGACACAACGTGACAGTAAGGCCAAATACGTGGTAAGGACGTATTTCCTCTGATTAAATTTGATTATCTAGTGTATCTCATTTTAATACAATTTATATTTATATCAAGTTAAAATAAAAAATTGAAATTTAAAATAAAAGTCATTTTTATGAATTGACTAATAAATAACAAACTATGTATCAGAATTAGGATTAGAGGTTATCAGGAGAAACTGCTATGCTACCAGATTTCGGCCCATGTTCCTCTACCCAACATAGCAGCGGGGCCAAATACATGCTAATGATGTATTTCCTCTGAAAAACTATCTAGTATCTTATTCTAATACAAAGTATATTATTTATTATCCATCCATAAAAATTTGCCACTTAAGAGTTTAAATTTATTCTTTATATTATTGTGTTGATTTATATATTTTACTATTTTCTGCTTGATGTTATTTTTATAGTAACCAAGTTTAAAATATGCATCTATTAAATTATTTAAATGATTTTGAAGAAAGCCAATATCATTACATATTGTTGCAATTCTTAAAATTTCATTATTTGATGTATTATATTTTATATTATATGGTATGTATGAATGTTCATGCAAAAATATGTTTCTTGTAAATTTAAATATGTCATCTTTACGATATAAATTAATAGTAGTTTTAGTTAATGTTAATTTAATGTTCATATCTAGATATACACCTTATTTATCATTAATATTGGTTTTATTAAGAATGCGGCTACCTGGATAAATTTGTTCACTAACAAATTAATTGAAATATATCGAAATATATCGAAACGTAAATTTCATATCTATAAATATTTTTTTTATAAACCGCTAGAATTAAATACACATATATCATCAATTTATTGAAGAATATATTTCATATCTTTATATAATTTAGATTTATTTTTTAAGCAGTCATGAACAAATTCATATTCTATAAAGCTTAAAAACAAGTCAGCTATAATTGGGCTACTATTACCACCCATTGGAACACCTTTTACTTGTCTAAATATAGATGTCCCTACTTTTAAATAATTTTGATTTATCAAAATATTTAAGGATTCTATTAATTCAATTTTATCCATATATTTATATTTACTTGATGGTTTAATTTTTGTTAGATAGGCGTTATAATTATTATAACATATATATGTATATCTTTTTCCAAAATAGGATTTATTAATTTTACTAACGCTTCTTTAATATCTACTAAATCTAGATTTGTATAAAGCGTACTAAAATCGTATGTATTTATATTTTGAAAATTTATTCCTTTTGTCTGTTCTAAAAATTCTTTTGTAGAATTAATACTGAAATAGTGTTTTATACCAGTATTAATTTCGATTACCTTGCAATATTTTTTAAAGTGTGCTTTAATTACTTTAAGTATTTTATTCATATAGACAGAAAGTGGTTTTAATGTACATTTAAACGCACTACATATGAACCTAGGTTTTATTGGATTTTTGTGTAATTTTGGATTCCAATATAATATAGGTATAGTTTTATTATCTGATTCAACCTTTATACTCTTCTTATACCTGGGTGTATGGAAATGGATATCATGAAGGAAGGATTCTGTAGCTGGTTTTCAATGCGAAAGTCACCTCGTGTGACCTAGCAACTATTCATTACATAAATAAGCATCTATCAAAGGATCACCACTCCCGATTTCAATCGATATTCATGATCTCATACGATAAAATCTATAATAAGCATGCCAGAGAAGCATCTCGGACAATGCAGTTTCTGGATATCATGATGGAAGTTTTCATATAATGTGTGAAATCTGGTAATCCTGGATTCGTAGCCTAGCAGTCAAGAGCGCAAGCCAAGCACGGTGAGCGACAGCTCGAATCTCGGATAAGTCAAATTTCAAAAGGCGAAGAGTTGGTAGTCAGCCTTCTGACGAGCCCGGGGCTACCAACATGTGGCAAAAAGCGGGCGAAACGAAAACGGTTGTGGCAATGGCGCCGTTAGTAGTCAGGGTGTATGGAAATGGATATCATGAAGGAAGGATTCTGTAGCTGGTTTTCAATGCGAAAGTCACCTCGTGTGACCTAGCAACTATTCATTACATAAATAAGCATCTATCAAAGGATCACCACTCCCGATTTCAATCAATCTTCATGATCTCATACGATATATATATATATATATATATATATATATATATATATATATATATATATATATATATATATATATATCAAACCGTACTTTTCGGGTTTGTTCTAACTCTTCTCTTTCTCATCTTTCTTTATCCCGTCTGGTGTTCCACGAGGCTTCGTATTAGGCCCTTTGCTTTTATCTCTTCTTCTCGGTGATTTTTTTTCTATTTCTCATACATCTAACTTCTATGTTATGCAATATGCTGATGACATATTGTATCATACGGTATTATATATATCGGTATTATATATATATTCGAGCGAGATCATGAAGATCGATTGAAATCGGGCTGGTGATCCTTTGATGGATGCTTATTTATGTATTGAATTATTGCTAGGTCACACAAGGTAACTTTCGCATTGAAAACCAGCTACAGAATCCTTTCTTTATTAATCGTCTATGACAAATTTTCTGATATATTTTTTGTATATAAGAATTAAATGGTTCATTTATAAAATTCATAAGGTATTTATGAATTAATGTTTATTTAAGGTTAATCGTTCGTACTTGATTTTACATCAACTATGAAAAATTGGCTAATCAGATTTGAATTTAAAACAAAAGCGTTCGATAGCCATCGTCTTTGACATTCAAGAAAAATAAAAATAACTTTCTTAATTAAGCCTAAAGTTTTATTCAATTAAATAAATTACAATAAGTAAATACTACCGTGTTGCTAGCTCGAAGAATGCATCGTATTGCTACTAACGAGTGCTGAAGTCTTAATGCTTTTAATGACTTCGTTCAGATTCAAAAATTGATAGGAATGATAATCTTTATGACTAGAGAACGGTAATTGTGAGGCTTCGTTGAGAATGCGCTATACACATTAGAATATAGTTGCGAGAGATGTAAACAATTGTTATAGTTACTTGATATGCGTCTATTTGATTTTTGAGTTTCTTTAAATCTCCGTTGTTAATATCCGTGGACTTCTGCAGGTTTTGACAGGACCCTCGCTGTCTTCTAATCGCCTTTCCTAATGAAATAGCATAGTCAGAAACAAAAGTACGTCGTAGCACATTCGAAATCAACATATATTTTCTTTACCTGTATTGTCTTTTAATCGTCTAAGTCCCGATAATACATCGGCTTCTCTGTCAATAACTCTGTTAAAAAATGTATCGTTGAAAATTTTAACCAGAAAAGTTTTATATTCTTGTTAAACGGCTCAAAATTTTTAATAAAACAACTTTAATTTTCGGAAATTATTTTAAAATTCTATTAACGAAGTATCTAGAATTTTCCAGTTTATTGCCTTGCTCCGATCACTTTTGGTAATCTCGTTAGCAAAAAAAATATAAAATAATATCAATTTATCCAGGATTTCCTTTATGTAATTGTATCAAGCAATAAATCCTCTTTTTATGGTTTGCAATTTCGTCGTCACTTACAAAGTAAGGACAGAAATGGATACTAGAACGCTTAAAATATGATAAATGACGCTAGAACAAGAGACCCGAAACTACAGATAGCATCATCGACATTCCGGACAAATTCGGTTAATGATAACATCAATAAAATTAGGTAACAACACAATTTACATAAAAGTATAAAATTAGAGTATTTTAAACATCATGCAAAATTCACTCGGTTATTTTAAATCAGCTTGCTCTTGAAGTATAAAATCCGAATTTGCAAAATTATCAAAAAGAAATAAGACCGTCAAATGCAGTTACTTATGTTCGGTATTTTAAAAGCGTGAATAAGCGTTTTTAATATGAAATTCTTGATTATGTTAGCGATTTATTTAAAAAATTGAAACCAGTACTCAATTAATATCAAAACAAGTTAGTTAATTATTGGAGTCTGCTCCCTAATTAAGTCAAGATGGAACATATTCAATTGTATGTTATAAAATTGTGTGAAAAAGGACAAACGCTCTACAACGTATCGTAATGCTCAAGCTTGATAATGAAAGTAAATGTAAACACAAAAATTAAATGAAAAACAACTTGACAATCCAATGGAATCAAACCTCTCGCATCATGCACTCTCTATTGACTTCTTTGTAAGCAGCACACGTCAAAGTCACAAGATCGCGTTGTTGAAAGACGTAGATGCATACGATGATGAAGTGGGTTCACTCTTCATTATTATTAATAATAATATCGACCTTCATAACGAAAGCAAGGAAACTAACGATGAAAACTAGACGGATTATGAATCAACCGTATTCAATATACGAGTGAAAATGAGTTTGATTTTGGATCTTTAGATATCCAGGTATCTGTGTGCTTCTCGCTCTACTTTCAACCGATTCTGTCGAAACTAATTGTGTAGATATACCATTAACCGAAATGACGGAGCCCATTTGCGGGTATTCCATTTATGTGTAAAAAGAATGTTTTTATATAAAAAATATATTATTAATATATTAATATTGATAATAATATTAATAAAATTCCACTCTAATGATTTGATTTGCAGTGCGATAATGTTAAAAACTCGTGGAGCAGAACCGATCAAACGCTCTAACACTGACTTTTTATTTCAATAAATAGAGTCACATTGAAAAATCTAATTTATTGATTAAAGCATTTCCAGATATTGAAAATTGATCCGAATCAATAATATCGTTAAAACTCATTAACATTTCGAAAATAGTCGATTGAATATACAGTATAACGTTCTAATCGTTAGGTATCTTGTGCATGCAACTATTTGTAAAGGTACATTATGCGTTATTATTCTAATATTACCACAATCAAAAATAAAAACCAGCAAAACAAAAAATTCGTAATTTACAAGAAATTCATTGCAATCAAAAGAAAACATTATACAAATTAAACAATTAAACAATAAAATTGAAATTGAAGAGATAACAAAATCAACTAAAAACAAGCAAATTTAAATTAGATCAAAATAAGACATCATAAAAACCAAAATACAAAAAAGACAAAACACTGCAAAACACTTATCAATGTAAGCATAGATCATAACATCCAGTGTTGCCCTCTAAACATTTAAGTCCATAGGACTTAGTCAATAGTGACTCCGAGGCTATCTTAGTTTTTAGATGAGGTTGAACCAACTCAATCTTTGCAGAGTCGATATCCATGCCGTGACTAGTCTTCCTTACGATACATTACACTATTCATGGGTGTGCATATATGCGTGCGTGTTCAAGAAGCCTCTCTCGTAAGTGACGACGAGTCCGATCAAAATATTATTTCTTACACGAGGAGCAAGGGATGCTGTAAACTAGACCAAGATAATCTGGTTTATATATACCTTATATATAAGGGACCGTTTATATATTTAGCATAATACATATTAACGATTTAACAAATTAAAGCACAAATTCGTTGTACTTACGCCTGACGTAGTTGCTTAAAATCAACAGCAGCCTGTTGTGACGCATTCATTAGACTGCTATTCGCAGCCATTTCTAACTTATCGAGATCCAGAATATGTTTTCGAAGTTCGCGAGAAAGAAGTTTGCTGGCTAATTGTAAAAATAAAAAAATATGATTTTATCAATTTTCTGCTAGGATCTGATAAGATTTCTGTTAAGATTTTTATAATAAGAAAATGCGGACGTATTAGAGAAATGGTTGAAATCCAGCAAATTAAAACAAAGATTTATTAATAAATATACAAATATATTTTCTATAATGCGTCAATTTGCATTATAATACAAAATAATAATTCACATATTAAAAGCGAATTTATTATAATGAATTTATTATAATGAATTCATCTTTTTACCAAAAGATGACATCTTGTTCAACATGTATACAAATAAAGTGATTAAGATTTATTCTTTAAACGCTTAATTTTTGAACATGAATAAACAAAACATTTTAAATGCTTTAAAATATTTTAATCATAAACAAAAGATGATAAAATATGCATTTTTCTGCTGATGCTATAAGCAGCTATCGAAATATAAAAATAATGAATTGATCATTGTCAATCCCGCTCCAAAATTAAACGATTAATTTTGGAGCGGTTTTTAATTATTTAATTAAACAATTAATTAAACGATGTTTTTTTTATTAATCGACAATTATGAATATCGTTGAATATTTGTGTATTATAATTTCACAATCATTTTATTATCCTCAGCAATGAACGATCGATTATATTCGATTATTTTAAATGCACTTTTCTTATATTTAAATGCGTTCAGTGTTAAATTGATAAAATTAGCAAAATAATAATAATTTAATAAAATATTTTATATAATAAATTCAAAGCACATAATCGTCTGAATTGATTTCAAATGGTTTATGACTATTTAATCTCTAAGATGTTTCTTATCCCGATGTATATCTATTTGATGTATATGAATCAAATATGCATATCTTCCCTAACTCTAAAAAACGCCTATAATTTTTAAAATGTAATTCTGTAATCCCTTCTCTTTTTTGGGGCCTATTGAATACTATCAAATTGAATGTGTACACACTGAGACCGGGAGACAGATTGAGAATCTCTCTTTAACACAATAAGCGTTAAAAATATGGTTTAATGTTGTTTGATTGAATAATCCCTTCAGTGAATGGATACCTTTGCCGACTCTTGTTGTGCCTGCCAATACTGTAATGCTCTCACTGAACGAGACAACAGCATGAAACTTAATATTAGCCCATCTTTCTAGCGGCAATGCATAGGAAAAAAATAATTTATCCAAATAATTAATGGATAATAAATGTGTACTGAGCATTACACGAGATTACCGCTTTTTGCGTTGATAGAGAAAGGATTCAATTTACATTGATTCAATCTATATAGGTATAATGAAGATTTATATATGCAATCAGGGGATTGGTATATTCAATTTTCAGAGAAAGAACATGTAGTTGAATAATAATGGATCTGTATATTCTAGTTTCAGCAGATACGTGTTTACCATCGTAGACCTCTCGATGAAAAATCTGGATTTCATATTTATTTTTCATTACTTCTAGCTTATCAAATCAGTTAACATAAATTGACTTGGAATGTACAAATATATGAAACTGTTGTTCCAGTGCAATTGTTTAATAAACCGCCGATACAATTTTGGAATAATTGCTATTAGATTATCAGTAAGTGATTGATCCCTACATATTAATTCTTGTATCAATAGTGGTTCCTGATACAGTAATCAGCGCACTACTGATTGATTTATCAATTGTGAGTTGAGATAAAGTTTATTGCAAACACATAACCACTGATACACTGTATTTTCTCGTAAGTTAGTGATTTGCAAGTTTCCTGATTTTGCGATATTTTTTATCTGCGGTTAGCGTGAAATCCTTTTTATAATTTAAAATAAAACGCATTGTAAGTAAAATTTTTATGTAAAATTTTTATAATTTTATAATTTGACAGGCTAGATTTTTATAATTTTTAACATACGTGTTTGAAATGTAGACGGTGTCAACAATCAAGTCAGCAAAATTCTAACACGTATTTCAGTAGAATACAGTTAGAATACATGTTATAGAACACTTATAGAACACAGACTTCGCTACTTTAAACTTGTATGGACCCAATGAAATTATAATTTTGACGGGAATGGATTCTGAAGACGAAAATATCGATCTCAAAAAGTTGTACAGAATTATACACACCCTGAAACTTCAGAACATGCGGCACGGGAATCCACACTTTTCATATAATTCGATTAAACGTAAGCATCATAGATTGTCGGATCAGATCAAAGTCATCTTGCGCCGACGATGAATATATATAGAGAGAGCGAATGTACACTACCCATGCCGGCATCAATGTCGGCAGCGTAATTACCATATCTCCGGCCTTATAAAACGACAATGACCTAGGTTGTCTTGACCTCGATTACGATGGCAGCAAACAAGGACAGCTTTCCGGGCAACCCGAGGAACCCACGGACGATGCCCAACGCAAGAATACAACATTTGAATCAATTTTATTAATTTTAAGTATGCTCTAATTTTTATTAGATCGTTAGAAACAGAAGCAAATTTTTTAGACTGTAATTTAGATCTGTATACTTTTGACGCGATTTTATTTCTCGATCTTAGTTCTACAATAATTAGCACACATATTACCATTTGCTTTATTATTATTTAATAATAATTTAATAACTTTATTTTTATTATTTGACTGCTATTAGAAGAAAGATTGCTGTTATTTCATAACATATAAATAACTTAGTAATATGTAATAAACAATTAATTTATACCCAAAAATAATTTTAATTTACAAGTTTACAGGTAATTTGCAGAACCAAAACATATGCTAGAACCAAAATATATGATGCAATATGTAACGGAGTTTTAAGAGTCAACAGATTATGGCTTTTCATTAGAGGTTTTTTGGCTCATTGCAAAAATTCTAAAGTCATTTAGTTATTCAATGCAAACATATATTCAACAATATACAAAATCAGAGCTTTACTAGAATATGCAATTGTATCGTTTTATTTAAAGGCTATTTAGAAAATATAAAATCAAATTAGCTGAGTTACATATTTAATATAATTTCAAAATAAATAATTAAATAATTATAAAAGATTTTATACAATTTATATCAAATAAAAATTTATAATTGAAATTTAAAAATAAAAGTCAATTTTTATGAATTGACTAATAAATAACAGACGATATATAAGAATAATGATTAGAGGTTATCAGAAGGAACTGCTATGCTATCAGGTTCGGGCCGTATTCCTCAAAAATGGGTAATTTCGGCCCCTAAGAATCATAAATATGCTATCAGGTTTGGGACCCTATTCCTCAAAAATGGGTAATTCCGGACCATAAGAATCATGAATTTAGCTTTGATTATATACGCTCAAAAAGGGTAATTTAATTGCAAATACAAATTAAATCTTGATATTTGTAATATAGACAAAATTAAAGTTTTATATACTAATAGAGTATGTAATAAAATCGAACTCCTCTAAAACTTATTTAGTTAATTTAATAGAAGAACACATAAAACTATACAATATTTCATATATCGAAAACAAAAATGTTGATAAAATCAATTAATCTGTTGTCGTTACAATTATGATTATGACAACTAATAAACAAACTTCGAATCTGTAAAAATGAATAGCTTTATCCATCAAGCAAAACTAGTTCACTATTTAAAATTATAAAAGCTACACTATTTTGAACAAGACTGAATTTCAAAACTAAATGAAAATAATGGTTATTAGCAAATTTATAACTTAACAAATTAACTTAACAAAATATATTATAATATAATATAATTTGTCAAGTTATATCTTAACTTAACAAATTTGTAATATATATTTGTAATATTATAAATTGTTCAAATCGTACTAGTTATCGTATACAATTCTTTCGGGTTCAATAAAAAAGAAAAAAAAATATAAAATTAAATTAATAAATAAAAATAATAAAATACACTTTTATTAAAGTAATCTTATCATATTACATTCAATAAATTTGTAATATTATAAATTGTTCAAATCGTACTAGTTATCGTATACAATTCTTTCGGGTTCAATAAATAAAGAAAAAAATATAAAATTAAATAAATAAATAAAAATAATAAAATATACTTTTATTAAAGTAATCTTATTAGATTACATTCAATAAATTTGTAATATTATAAATTGTTCAAATCGTACTAGTTATCGTATACAATTCTTTCGGGTTCAATAAATAAAGAAAAAAATATAAAATTAAATAAATAAATAAAAATAATAAAATATACTTTTATTAAAGTAATCTTATCATATTACATTCAATAAATTTGTAATATTATAAATTGTTCAAATCGTACTAGTTATCGTATACAATTCTTTCGGGTTCAATAAAAAAGAAAAAAATATAAAATTAAATAAATAAATAAAAATAATAAAATATACTTTTATTAAAGTAATCTTATCATATTACATTCAATAAATTTGTAATATTATAAATTGTTCAAATCGTACTAGTTATCGTATACAATTCTTTCGGGTTCAATAAATAAAGAAAAAAATATAAAATTAAATAAATAAATAAAAATAATAAAATATACTTTTATTAAAGTAATCTTATCATATTACATTCAATAAATTTGTAATATTATAAATTGTTCAAATCGTACTAGTTATCGTATACAATTCTTTCGGGTTCAATAAATAAAGAAAAAAATATAAAATTAAATAAATAAATAAAAATAATAAAATATACTTTTATTAAAGTAATCTTATCATATTACATTCAATAAATTTGTAATATTATAAATTGTTCAAATCGTACTAGTTATCGTATACAATTCTTTCGGGTTCAATAAATAAAGAAAAAAATATAAAATTAAATAAATAAATAAAAATAATAAAATATACTTTTATTAAAGTAATCTTATCATATTACATTCAATAAATTTGTAATATTATAAATTGTTCAAATCGTACTAGTTATCGTATACAATTCTTTCGGGTTCAATAAATAAAGAAAAAAATATAAAATTAAATAAATAAATAAAAATAATAAAATATACTTTTATTAAAGTAATCTTATCATATTACATTCAATAAATTTGTAATATTATAAATTGTTCAAATCGTACTAGTTATCGTATACAATTCTTTCGGGTTCAATAAATAAAGAAAAAAATATAAAATTAAATAAATAAATAAAAATAATAAAATATACTTTTATTAAAGTAATCTTATCATATTACATTCAATAAATTTGTAATATTATAAATTGTTCAAATCGTACTAGTTATCGTATACAATTCTTTCGGGTTCAATAAATAAAGAAAAAAATATAAAATTAAATAAATAAATAAAAATAATAAAATATACTTTTATTAAAGTAATCTTATCATATTACATTCAATAAATTTGTAATATTATAAATTGTTCAAATCGTACTAGTTATCGTATACAATTCTTTCGGGTTCAATAAAAAAGAAAAAAATATAAAATTAAATAAATAAATAAAAATAATAAAATATACTTTTATTAAAGTAATCTTATCATATTACATTCAATAAATTTGTAATATTATAAATTGTTCAAATCGTACTAGTTATCGTATACAATTCTTTCGGGTTCAATAAAAAAGAAAAAAATATAAAATTAAATTAATAAATAAAAATAATAAAATATACTTTTATTAAAGTAATCTTATGATATTACATTCAATAAATTTGTAATATTATAAATTGTTCAAATCGTACTAGTTATCGTATACAATTCTTTCGGGTTCAATAAAAAAGAAAAAAATATAAAATTAAATAAATAAATAAAAATAATAAAATATACTTTTATTAAAGTAATCTTATCATATTACATTCAATAAATTTGTAATATTATAAATTGTTCAAATCGTACTAGTTATCGTATACAATTCTTTCGGGTTCAATAAATAAAGAAAAAAATATAAAATTAAATAAATAAATAAAAATAATAAAATATACTTTTATTAAAGTAATCTTATCATATTACATTCAATAAATTTGTAATATTATAAATTGTTCAAATCGTACTAGTTATCGTATACAATTCTTTCGGGTTCAATAAATAAAGAAAAAAATATAAAATTAAATTAATAAATAAAAATAATAAAATATACTTTTATTAAAGTAATCTTATTAGATTACATTCAATAAATTTGTAATATTATAAATTGTTCAAATCGTACTAGTTATCGTATACAATTCTTTCGGGTTCAATAAATAAAGAAAAAAATATAAAATTAAATAAATAAATAAAAATAATAAAATATACTTTTATTAAAGTAATCTTATGATATTACATTCAATAAATTTGTAATATTATAAATTGTTCAAATCGTACTAGTTATCGTATACAATTCTTTCGGGTTCAATAAAAAAGAAAAAAAAATATAAAATTAAATAAATAAATAAAAATAATAAAATATACTTTTATTAAAGTAATCTTATCATATTACATTCAATAAATTTGTAATATTATAAATTGTTCAAATCGTACTAGTTATCGTATACAATTCTTTCGGGTTCAATAAAAAAGAAAAAAATATAAAATTAAATAAATAAATAAAAATAATAAAATATACTTTTATTAAAGTAATCTTATCATATTACATTCAATAAATTTGTAATATTATAAATTGTTCAAATCGTACTAGTTATCGTATACAATTCTTTCGGGTTCAATAAATAAAGAAAAAAATATAAAATTAAATAAATAAATAAAAATAATAAAATATACTTTTATTAAAGTAATCTTATTAGATTACATTCAATAAATTTGTAATATTATAAATTGTTCAAATCGTACTAGTTATCGTATACAATTCTTTCGGGTTCAATAAATAAAGAAAAAAATATAAAATTAAATAAATAAATAAAAATAATAAAATATACTTTTATTAAAGTAATCTTATTAGATTACATTCAATAAATTTGTAATATTATAAATTGTTCAAATCGTACTAGTTATCGTATACAATTCTTTCGGGTTCAATAAATAAAGAAAAAAATAAATATAAAATTTAATTAATAAATAAAAATAATGAAATTTACTTTTATTTAATCAATCGTATTAGATTACAAATCTAAGTACCGTTAATTAAGATAATAGATTTAACTAGTTTCGACTGTAAATTATTGTAAATCCTATAACCATTTTACAAAACAATTCAGATTTAATAACCATTGAACGTCATTGAATAGAAATACTAAATTAGTTTGGCTATTTTAATGGTAAAATGTGGAATCTGATGGTTTTGTAAACGAGAAAACAAATATTAGAAGTATACCTTTAGTTACTTGAGATTTACTCATATCAGCTGGGAGATTGGTTAATGCATCGGGAATTTTTGCTGTTTGTGTTGATAAATTGATAGACTCGTCTTGTTGCTTCCATGGAGTTTCTTCCGATGTCAGTATCGATTGTAATCGTGAATCGCTGACGGCATTGAAGTCCATTTTTTGCTCGTAAGCGTTTAGGAATTCATCAAAGCAATTATCGTATCTAATCTTTGGTAATTTGATAATTTCTTGGTTATGTTCTGAATCAGTTGGGGAATGGGTTTGCTTGTCAGTTCCAAAATAATCAACTGATTCTGTGCTATTATTAAAATTATCGATGCCGTTTGTACTTTTTAAATTTGTAGATCGCTTCCAATTGGATGTACTTGGTGACATCTTACTATTTATAAATTCGATAGTAGATAAATCAGAAAAGCAATCAAATGTGTCATCGTTGAATTGGTCTGCATCAAGCGAATCATAATGTGGTCGTTGTTGGTGATCATGATAGCTCAACGAGTTATTGATATGCAAATTACTTTTAAAGTTGCCATCATTTTCGAAGTTGAAATCTATACAGTCCAAGTAAATACTATTAATTAATAAAGCATATTCTATTCATAATTTTCTAGTTAGAAACTCATCTTAATATTAAACATTCGATTCAACGAATTGATATTTTAAGATGAAATGTAAATTTTCGTGGATAATATCGCTAAATAGTTATTTAAATTACTCCTATTAATAGCACGCTAACTTAAAATTCATGTAAATTCAGCCGATTTTTTTATTGATTTTTTATTTTATTTTTTATTATAATCCTATACGTTGTGATTAGAATTATAAAAATCCAAAGCTAGAATCGACGACAATAATAGTCAATAGTCTAATAGAAAATAATAAAAGTCTATTGAAAATAGTCAATTGTTTTAGTAAATAATTTTATTGAATAAAACCATAGCAGTTAGACCAATTTTAGTCAATAGTATATAGTTGATAATATAAAATATAGTTAACGCTGTTAAAAAATAATACGAATTTTAAGAAATTATTTATTAACACCCACTGCAGCCTCTCGATTGTGGCTAAATGCAAAATATACAGTATTTACATTGAAAACAAAATTGTTCAAATATTAGTTTCGACTTGCAGATAAAATGATACTTGTAGTATCCTTGACTTTGACTTGAAGAAGATTTGCTATTTTAACCGTTTGATAGCATCATACTGCATGTAAATGCTGAGAGCATAGGGTTTTATCTACAGGTTGTAAATCGATATTACGAATAATTAATAAATAAAATACATGCGAGATAGGTGGACATTGTAGATGACAGAATTTGCAGCGACAATATATTAAACGTTCATAGCAAGAAATGTGGGAAGTGCACAGCTTGTCATGATAACCGTGGTGGTAGACGCAAACGATTATAGGTATTATGATGGCTTGAGGTTACTGCCAAAGAGGTTGTAGGCGAGAGGCTGCTTTGGTGATTAGTCAATAGTATATAGTAGATAATAGTAGTCTAATTAACATTGTTAAAAATAATATGTATTTTATAATATATTTTGCACATATATAATTTATAATTATATATAATATTTAATATAAAATACTATTTAGCAATTAAACATATAATTATAATAATATAATATAATATTTTATAAAAACATTATAAAATAAATTTATATTTATTCTTTATTTTATTAAATTCTTTGGAAAAAAATATATGCCTGGTTTTATCTCTATAAGCCACCTGTTGAAATTTGTCGGATTGCTAAAGATTTCTTTCAGCATATATGTAAAATACGTACTAAATTTTTTAACTGAAATTAAATTTTATAATTGAATTTAGCCGTTTTACAGGCCAACATCACCAGTGGAAAAAATAAAAAACTAATAATAGTTTTATTGAATTAATAATGTCATATCAATAAATATTACATTCTAATATTAATAATTATAAATTAATATTGATATTAATATTAATATTGCTAAATGTACTTAATTGTATAATATTAAGTAAAAAATATTTTAATTACTAAATATTAATATACAATTTTATTAAATAATATAATTGCTTATTATATACTGATTTGATATTATATAATATTAAGTATATAGTATATTATACTATATTTAATATTATATATAATTTATTATATTGTACTACATATTTTTATATTAATATTAAAGCACTAATGAAATAGTGGCAAAATAAACACAAAACCGAAGAGTTCGTGATGAGATTTGAGATTTCTGAAACAGTTTTGTGATTAAAACAACTCAAATAAAACAACTTATGAAAAAACTTACTGATAAATACGAGATAAAATAATTAAAATGATGCTCGCTTTTAATTTTCTGTTTCAAAACTTTTTCATGTAAAATCTACAACACCACCCAAGACGAACATAATATTAATATTATGTCATAGTCTTATGTTTTTAGCAGTAATTTGTAGCAACGTACGCCACAATTTATCACCGCATATTAAAAAAGTAACTATACCGGCTTTTACAAAGTCGTATCTTATATTTATACTTTAAAGGTTAAAGAAAAAACTCAAATAAAAAACTCCCAAAAATAAATACTTGATAAAATAATTTAAATGATGCTCGCTTTTAATTTTATGTTTACACAATTTTTTTTTCTTATAAAATTAGCATTTAGAGTTGAGAGCACCCAAATATATTGATATTTTTACTTTAAAATATAACCACTCCACCGGTATCGAGGTAGACCTCGATACCGGTGGAGTGATCAAATCTCGAAGCTGGCCAAAGAACGCCTTGGACTATCTGAAAGAGAACTCTGGTATGTCGCCCAGGATTGCGATGTCTACAGTAATTTGATTCTTACACTGCCTCCACGAACCTACACCCGGACCAGTTGTTGACAAGAAAAATCTTGTCTACTTTTATTTTTTCTTGTCAAGAAATTGCTTTTGTTGTAATTCTCCGTTTTGAAGAATATGATGGTGCAAGAGTATTAAAACAATAAATGTCCATAAACTGCAGCATCAACATATGGTCATAAAGTCCGCTGCAAGCGACATCTGCACGTGTCTCTCGATCTCTAGCTTTCGTTTGATTATCAAATACTGCATCATCCGCATCTGACTCCAGAACTGGTTCTTTATCAACACAGAAGCAGCACTCTTTTAGTGATTGAAATATATATACAGCACATATGGATTAAAAATCAATAGCAGCCTGTTTTGGCTCCTAGACCACAGTTTAAAGCGATTTTTCGCACTACCAATTTGTATATAATAAGAGTTTCGTTTGAATCAGTATTGCTCGAGATTGCGATTAGCAATTCTTTCCATATGTTTGTGTAGGTGTTTGAATCGAGCATATTCTTTAGCCTGCAAACTTTCGTCACTCCTAGACGGTCATGTGATATATATATATATATATATATATATATATATATATATATATATATATATATATATATATATATATATTGAATAGTTGCTAGGTCACACGAGGTGACTTTCGCATTGAAAACCAACTACAGAATCCTTCATTCATGATATCCAATTCCATACACCCTGACTACTAACGGCCACATTGCCACAGCCGTTTTAGGAATTCGGTCATTAGGGATGAACTCGGAGTAAAGTCACCTCGTGTGACCTAGCAACTATTTAATACATAAATAAGCATCCATCAAAGGATCACCAGTCCCGATTTCAATCGATCTTCATGATCTCATACGATACAATATATAATAAGCATGCCAGAGAGCATCTCGGACAATGCAGTTTCTGGATATCATGATGGAAGGTTTCATATACTGTGTGAAATCTGGTAATCCTGGATTCGTAGCCTAGCAGTTAAGAGCGCAAGCCAAGTATGGAGAGCGACAGCTCGAATCTTGGAAAAGTCAAATTTCAAAAGGCGAAGAGTTGGTAGTCAGCCTTCTGATGAGCCCGGGGCTACCAACATGTGGCAAAAAGGGGGCGAAACGAAAACGGCTGTGGCAATGTGGCCGTTAGTAGTGTATGGAATTGGATATCATGAAGGAAGGATTCTGTAGCTGGTTTTCAATGCGAAAGTCACCTCGTTTAACCTAGCAATTATTCAATACATAAATAAGCATCCATCAAAGGATCACCAGTCCCGATTTCAATCGATCTTCATGATCTCCTACGATACAAGCCCGAGCATATATACCTGATCTTCGTATAGCATCGTGAGGAATTGCTGGTGTCTTTTTAGTTATCACAAAAGCAGTCGAAACGTACCCTAGCCACTTAATCCGACTGACGATGACTGCTGGGTGGTTAGGAACGTCTCGGAGTGATACATTAGGCTGATGGAACTGATGATCGAAGTCCAGTTATTTAGCATATATATATATATAATTTTTTCGTAGTTTCTCTTGATCTATCATTTGCTTTTGACATCGTCGATCTCTCGATTCTTCTCCATCGTCATGATTATGGCTTCTCTTTACCCACTGTAGCTTACCCACTGTATGTATATATACCTATATATACTTTACCCACTGTATATATAGATTTAATTTTTTCTTGAATTGAAGTCAACAGTAATCATCACGACAATAAAATTACCACAAATTATAATATGTTTTGTATTTTTGTAATCGAAAATTTGAAAATTATGAACAATTTTTCTCCGCCGTTCAATCAAAAATTCCAATAAATTCAACATTAATTTTATTGAGATTACTTTATTAAAATCAAGTAGATCAAGTAGAAATCAGCTTACCTAAAGCTGATTAATATAAAAATATTAATATCAAAATCATTAGAGATTAACTTAATGTTTCTTCTAATTTCGGTTTTCAGATAAATAAATGTTGAATTTCACTCAAATGCTATTCTTTTCTCATATTTATCTTGTGATTGGATTTTAAATATCATATCTTTACGGTTTGGTTTGCTCACGTTGTTTGAATTTGTCAACATTTGTAGCCTCTTACTTCTTATTTATTTACTACATTCTAGTTCTAAAAGTTTATGTATCTGTAATGCATCGTAGTCAAAAAAGTGTAACTTATATATTTATATAAGTTATATTTTAAAGTAAAAATATCAATATATTTGGGTGCTCTCAACTCTAAATGCTAATTTTATAAGAAAAAAAAATTGTGTAAACATAAAATTAAAAGCGAGCATCATTTAAATTATTTTATCTCGTATTTATTTTCGGGAGTTTTTTATTTGAGTTTTTTCTTTAACCTTTAAAGTATAAATATAAGATACGACTTTGTAAAAGCCGGTATAGTTACTTTTTTAATATGCGGTGATAAATTGTGGCGTACGTTGCTACAAATTACTGCTAAAAACATAAGACTATGACATAATATTAATATTATGTTCGTCTTGGGTGGTGTTGTAGATTTTACATGAAAAAGTTTTGAAACAGAAAATTAAAAGCGAGCATCATTTTAATTATTTTATCTCGTATTTATCAGTAAGTTTTTTCATAAGTTGTTTTATTTGAGTTGTTTTAATCACAAAACTGTTTCAGAAATCTCAAATCTCATCACGAACTCTTCGGTTTTGTGTTTATTTTGCCACTATTTCATTAGTGCTTTAATATTAATATAAAAATATGTAGTACAATATAATAAATTATATATAATATTAAATATAGTATAATATACTATATACTTAATATTATATAATATCAAATCAGTATATAATAAGCAATTATATTATTTAATAAAATTGTATATTAATATTTAGTAATTAAAATATGAATATATAATATTAAAAAATATTACATACTTTATATTATATAATTAATTTAATTAAAATAGCATAATTAAAATTGTTTCTGATTGAACTCAACTTAGGAGAAATAAAGCTTAGGGATGTAAATCATGTTTCAAATAAACTCTAATTCAGCATAGGCGATTTAGCAAATAATGACTATTCTATGAAATATTCCATTTTCTTATTTATTTTACTTAATTCATTTCTTAAAAATAAGAAATAAGGTTTAGTTTATCGTATTGTTACAGATAAATTTGTGATAAACACGAAATTACCACATAAAATGTATGTTTTGAAAATTCCTCTCCTGTCAATGTACATTTAAAAACTTAAAATAGAAAACATAAAACTATCACCTAAATATGACATCGTATAATGATTATATTTAACAGAATTTACATTTTTCGAAACAAATATCGAATTCCAGTTCTTTAAATATTTTATTCTTTTTCATAAATTTTATGAAAAAAATTCAAAGAATGCTGTGCGTTCAAAAATTAAAATTAAACTTTTGATCATTTTCCAAAGTCTAATTTTGTTTCTGCATAAACATATCGAATTATTTTCGTAAGTAATTAAAAATTTAACTTCAGATTTAACGCTGTATCATTTTAAAGTTATAGCGTATTTATCTAATAAAAGTTATAAAAAAATTGAAATATATTGAAATATAAAGCAATTTAAATTCTTAAAATTTTTACAATCATTTTTTACCATTGACAACAAAAAACGTCTACATTTTATTTTTAATTTTTATCGAAACAATTCAGCTTAATAAATTTTTATTATCGAATATCGACTAGAAATATTTCCAAATCAATATCAGATTTGTTATTAAGAATCAATGTGTTTTTATTTTCATATAAAAAATTCTTCTTGTAATTTTACTCAAAAATATTATGACAAAAATGTTATGTTTTGAAAATTCCTCTGCTGTCAATGTACATTTAAAAAGTTAAAATAGAAAACATAAAATACATTTAAAAACCATCACCTAAAGATGACATCAGCAGTTGTTGTTTAAAATTAGTGTTGAACTATTTTCTTAAATAAAAATCATTTTTTATTTACTTATTTGATGTTCAAAATTGATTGGTGTTAAATCAATGTAATATAATAAATTGACTCAGTATTATGACTCAATTTTATCAAAACATGATAATCACTTACCACTGCTATTAAGCTTATCGACTGGTAATGGATTATGAAGAAGCATTGCTCCCAAGGTGTCATCGAGAGATGGCATTTTCTAAAGAAATACTCGATTACTTTCAAAGAGGTAAAATATTATGATTAATTACTGATATGCAATTGTTACATAAAATTTACAAAGTTCAGTTATATAGTCAAAGTTTATCTATATCAAATGTTCATCTATCAAAATTCATCTATAACATTCACAAATTTCATATCCGAAAGAATTACTTCTACTTTTTAGTATTATACACGAACAGTAAGTTCAAACCTGCATGCTTTTTACCAACTTCGCCGGGAAGCTTTACCCGGAATGCGCTACCATAGGCGCATAGCCCACAATGGGACGTTTTGACTTTAGTTTACACATCGCTACAGGATAGTATCATAAGTGTGGCCTTGTACCTACACGACTTTGACAGTACTTGATCCTTAGTAGACCTCTGAAACGAAATCGCTAAGGGCACTCTCCTCCACCTGGTTACCAGCCTTACATCTGGTACGGTTTGCTAAACAAACCGTACAAAAGCAATGAGCGATAAAGGAAGCTCATTTTTTTAGGAAAGAGCTTCCTTTGTAGGAAGGAGTTTCCTATGTAGGACGGAGCTTCCTCTGTAGGAAGGAGCTTCCTATGTAGGAAGGTGCTTCCTATGTAGGAAGGAGCTTCCTATGTAGGAAGGAGCTTTTTTATAGGAAGGAGCTTTCATTGTTGTTATTTCCTTTGGTAAGATAGAGCGAACTATACATTTCAGATAAAACGATTCACTTAAAAATCTACAATGAAAGTTGGCGAATACTATTAATCGATATCAATTAGGAAAATAGTTAAACCAGTTAAAATAATCGGTCCAGTAAATACAACCAGCATTGGTTTTAAATGAATCAATGATATTTTTCATTTTTTTGCTTCAAATGAATTTATTTAAATTACGAAAAGCTATATATAGTAGTTATATATGGTAGTTATATATAATTATATATAATTGACATATTGTAATTATATATAGTGACAATATGTATATATTGATTATATATGTGAATTATTTAATATAATTAAATAATTTTATTAAATATTGTTTTTGAATTATATATAAGACTATTTAAATAAATATGAATAATTATATTTATTAAGAATAATTAATATTTGTAATAAAAATAAATATTATTTAATATTGATAAATATTAGATAATCAAATTTCACGAGATGAAATGCGTCATTTGCATGTATTGGCCCCGCTGCTTGTTGAGTGGAGGAATAAGAGCTTAAACAATAAAGCGAAAAATGTTTTATTGATAAATAATAAATAATATACTTTGTATTGGAATAAGATACTTTATAATCAAATTTCATCAGAGGAAATACGTCCATAGCATGTATTTGGCGTCCTGCAATGTTGGAACAAGGAATATAGGTCGAAACCTAATATAAAATAGCATTTCCTCCTAATGACGTCTAATCCTTATTCTGATACATCGTCTGTTATTTATAAGTCAATTCATAAATCAGATTAGCTATGTGAGTCGACAATTGCTATAAAATTCCTCAGTTTACAATTTATATCAGGTTAACTGATATTATTTATAAATCATTAAAAATAATAAATAATTGCTATATAAGATTTTATATAACTTAAAGTTAAAATTTAAAATTGAAATTTGAAATAAAAGTCAATTATTATGAATTGATTAATAAATAACAGAAGATGTATCACAATAAGGGTTATAGGTCATCAGGATAAACTAATTGATTTTAATTTTAAATTTAAACTTGATATAAATTATTGTAATCTTATATAATAATTATTTAATATTTATAATTATTTATTAGTATTTAGTTATTTATTTTTTATTTAGCATTATTTTTGATTAATAAATAGCATTAAATAGGTAGAGCTTTTTAGCTGATCTAAAGTATTAAGGATTTCGCAAACGTTATGAATTTCTTTATTTTCCTGTTTTTTTGTTGGCTACACACCAAGAAATAATTTTCTACCTTTTTGGTCAGAAAATAAAATATAATATTTTTTATTAAAATAAAGAAAATAAATGAATGTAAAAGGAATACTATAAAAATATAGTGTGTAAAAACTAACTTAAATATATTCGTTTCTGTTTTTTATATTATAAAATAACTCAAAAACTTATCGAATGTACCGATAAATGTATTATGCACAGCTAGAAATGCATTGTTTTGCAATACACTATTTAAGATATTTATATCCCCGAATATATTTTGTCTATTCAGTATCTTTCAATGAGTATTTAATCACAGACTAGCAGCATAAAAGGATCTTTGTGTTATTACTTTAGTTTAATACACTTTTATTTTAAATATTTTCATAGTTTCGTTAATATCTAATAAATATTGATATTTTTTAGAAAAAATTAATTTAATTGTACATTTTTAAAAATTTAATACATTTTTTAAATGTATTAACAATCAAGGGATAATAATTTTTAGATGGCAGGTAAAAATAATTAAATTTATATTTAATTAAAAATATATTTCATTACTAGAATATAAAAATATATTTCATTACTAAAATATAAAAATATATTTCATAACTTAAAAATATATTTCATTATTAAAATATTACAAAAATACATTATAAAAATATATTTAATAACATAAAAATATACTAAATTTTTATTTTTTTCTCAAAATGATACCATTCCGCGTGAATGTTTTTAGTCATTTTAGCCAAACACGGAAGAACGACGAAAAGCACTGCTAGATGGCGTTTCGTCATCACTATGACTCATAGAATTCATGTAAGAAGTTAGCCGATAATATAGATACCTTACGATGGCATTTGCTAGTGCTTTTGCGCTAATGATACTATTTGGTGAAGCGGTAGTGCTGGTTCAGCACTCAATGATGATGTCACTAGAGGTTTTCTAGTTCATCATTTACATGATTCTTCGATAGAACCGTCTGCTAGTCCTCCTCTGTATTCAACAGTGGAGGGTACTAGCACTGATGAGTAATAGTGATGACGAAACTGCATCTAGCGGTGGTTTTCGTTGTCCTTCCGCGTCTGGCTAAAATGACTAATAAAAATATATTTCATTATTAAAATATTACATTTTATTTCCTGACCAAGAAAGGTAGAAAATTATTTCTTGGTTTGTTGCCAACTATAAACAAAAAATAACGAAATTTATGATGTTTGCAAAATCCTTAATAATTCAGATCAACTAACTCTGTATACGTATTCTATGGTATATATTAATTAAAAAATGCTAAATCGTTTTCAAAATTGTTTTAAACCTACTTCAAAATTCAAATTTGAAAATCTTAAACGCATCCAATATTTTTTATATTACTAATTCGAGCGCAACAATTGAGCAATGGATTATAATGATGTACAAACGGCATAAGAATATACAGTCAAAAACACAAATTGTTTATAAAAAGAAAAGTATTGACTTAATTGGCGTTGACAAACTCTTTCTCTTAACTTTTCTAACAGTAAAAAGTGAAGCGGAAATGTTTTAAAAACAAATGACTTCAATAAATTGGTCTTGACGCTTAATCAACGGGCCAGCGAATTACCACCATACCCATTTCGAACAATATGATCTAAATACACGCGGTTTTTACCAAGTTAAACCAAGCAATTATAGTTGCTGGACGTAAGTACGTATTTTGAGTGCAACGCAGAATTTTTTTGACAAGTGACTTTCGCACATTGATTTTACTTAATCTTGCTGACTAAGTCATTACTCGTAAAGAAGTACAACGCTCAATAAGCAGTCCAGCAAAGTACCTCCATAGCCATATCGAACACTACAATTCAGATACACGAGATTGCAAGTTCGCACTGCTATTGAAGCGAATTCACACCCAGCAATTCTAGTCGTCGACCGAATGACATTTTACACACGCTAGAGACTTGTTCATTGCTATACAAAAATCTCTCTTGAATAATTTTAAATCTTTATTAAATATGAACCTGCCGATAGGAAGGCCGTATCCAATGATGATCGACAACATAAACCAGTTGAATAAAATCTTAAAATTATCCAAGTTGAGCAAATAGGTGATTAGCGAATAGACCAAAATATTTTAAGTCTTCGTTGACATCTGTATTATATGTTCTTTGGAGGACATCGTACTAGATGTCAATGCACACAATCTTTGAATTTTTGAACAAATCGTAACTTGGACGATTTCCTTAACCAGATTGATTCTAACATTTTCAACAGCTTTAAATGCCTTTTTATTTAGACAAGTATTATTAGACACATTACATTTTGAAAATTAAAAATATCTTTAAAATTATAATTGTCATAACAAAAGTTACATGTACTTAATCAGATGGGAAAATACGTAAGTATTGAAGATTTTAATTTTGGATCTTCTAAATGTAACAGAAATTTTTTTAATCATGTGATGCTATAAATAATAATTGCTTTGAAAGAAATACGACAAACAAGTGTTTTTCGATAATACCGCCGGTGTTGTGTGTCTAATACAATATACATGTGGATTGCAATACATAGGAAAAACATCAAATGTTAAAAACTAGGTTTAGCAACACATATAATATACGTCATAATAGTCAAACTATATTTCATAAACATATGAGATTAAAAGGACATGATATAGGATATTGTAAATTATTTATTTTAGAACATATTATTGAAGAAAATAAGTAAATATTAAATCAAAATCTATTAGAAAGAGAAGATTCTTAAATTAACACGCTTAATTCCATGTACCCATTAGGATTGAATGACGTGGTACAAGGAATTGGCAGAAATATTAGATAATAAATAACTATATTATAATAATCCGGTTAAACGCAAGCCAATAAGTCATTGCGATAAAAGGAATAAGAAATATAGACTTAATAATATTAAAATATGAACAATTAGAAATGTTAAAACAACTTTTAAGTGATAATAAGCTAAAAGATCTTTATGTAAATATAAGAAGTTTTTCTAAAGATATCATATGTTCAATAAATCAAAAATTAATTAACGACTATGATAGGCTAAGTTGTATAGTAGACAGTTATTGTAATAGAAAATACTATAATCGTACAATAAATGTTAATAATAAAAATAGAAAATATACATTAACCATAAACTTCATTAATAAATGTATAGATAACATAAATATAGCCGGACTTTTAAATAATTCTAAAGTAAAGAAATAATAGGGTCAGATTTAAGTAAATATATTCCTAAAATAAGGTATAAACTCCTACCACTATTAGGACGAAAAAATTGTAATTATAATAAAGAATTAAAATCAATATGTAACGATAATATTAGAAACATAATGGAAACAGAATGCAATTGTAAAAGTCTTAGTTTTGATAAAATAAATGAACATATATGTACCCATAATCTAGAATTAATTGAAAATTGTGAATTAAGAAAGCTGCTATCAAAGGGTATAAATATAGATTAAATAACAACAACGACAAAAATAAAATTTACAATTCGTTATATAATAACTTAAATGATTACTTTGGAAAAAAATTAAAATTAATATATAAAATTAATAAAGATATGTATACATAACTTACTAAATTAAAGCATATTTCTTCACTAATAAGTATAACAACTATTGATAAAGCTAGTAATAACTTTGTCTTCATATGTAAAATCCTTTATTATGCTATACTGATGAAAGAGGTAAATTATAACGACTAAAAGGTAAATTTTTTCACATCTAATTTTTTTTAAAATGTAAATCCAACATATGAACGTAGTGAGCTAAGTTTAGAAACAATTATTACAAGTCACTGTTCTATAATGGATACAAAGGGTATAAAGTTTGAATTCGATAATAAAACTATACCTATATAATATTGGAATCCAAAATTACATAAAAATCCAATAAACCCTAGGTTCATATGTAGTGCGTTTAAATGTACATTAAAACCACTTTCTGCTTGTATGAATAAAATACTTAAAGTAATTAAAGCACACTTCAAAAAATATTGTAAGGTAATCGAAATTAATACTGGTATAAAACACTATTTCAGTATCAGAATAAATGGAAACAGAATGTGTTGTTATTGTGTTGATTTATAAATTTTATTATTTCCTGCTGGATGATATTTTTATAGTAACCTAGTTTAAAATATGCATATATTAAATAACCAATATCGTTACAAATTGTTACAATTCTTAAAATTTCATTATTTAATGTATTATATTTTATATTATATGGTATGCATGAATGTTCATGCCAAAATATGTTTCTTGTATATAAATATTGGTTTCATTAATATAGTAAATAATAAACAATTATATTATAATAATCCGGTTAAACGCAAGCCCATAAGTCATGGGGATAAAAGGAATAAGAAAAATAGACTGAAAAATATTAAAAGATATATATAATTTGTTTTTCTATCAAATATATATTTTTGATGGCAATTTATTTAAGTTTCTTGTTGAAGATATTTTTAAAAAATTATTTAATTTATCCCTTTTTCATACTGCACTCTTCAATTCAACCTCGACAACATTAAGCTTCTCCTTGTATTTGAAAATTTACAAGTTTTCTTTTAAAGGGGTCTGGCGCAAGTCTCTGTAAGCACATTGATTTAATGTCGTACCACAATAAAATAGATTTACTTTATTGTACTACGATATAATTTGCTCATTTATACCTTTATTTTTCCTATTTACGTTATTTGTATAAATGCTACTTCAATAGGTAGTATTTCAAACAGGCAAAATCCGAAAAATATATTATTTTATTACATTTTTTAACTGGTTAACAATTGTCTTGGTTCTCATAAATACTTACTATTTTGTAAATCAATTCTTGATAAAAAAATACGTCAGACGTCGATAAAAAATAAATTTGATTTTTTACCTGTTCTAATAGTTTTACAAATATATGAACGAGATTTTAAGAATCCCCGATATGCGACCTCACACCTATATGAATATTTATAAAAATATAGATAATAAAGCTTCTAACGTTTTGATCCTGCCGATCTTTTTCAAACTGTAATCAGTTATCATATATATTAATATATTAATATATATAATGTTTCTATGTATATTCTACTTGAGTAATTTTTTGGCCTAGCTATCATCCTCAAATAATTAAGAGTACGTCACCTACATATAATAAATCGTTTGTGCGCAATCAATACCAAATCCGTTGCAAAGTAAATGATGTAACCAATAGGCGAATACTTACCTCGGAATACTTAAACAAGGAATACTTACCTTGTTTAAATATTTATTACGAGATATGTATTTGAAACATTGCGATGTCCCAAGATGGACAGCTGGATAACGACTAGTAACAGTGACGAATCAAGTGTGAATATGCGAATTCAGAGAGAATAAACGAAATTTAAGGTCATTCGTTGTATTTGTAGTAGCTGTGAATAAAAATAAACGTGGAAACGAACAAGCGTAATACTATTTTGCTATTACGCAAATGCATTATTCTAATAATATGGATTATTATTGCTCGTTTTAAGCATCTTGTCATCGTATTAGTTTGTTTTACTGTCTAGGCAACATCGTAAATCATTGTTTTCTTCAATGAAATATATAAATGGGGGATGTGCTACCTTGAAAATACGACTTTTATATGAAAATTTCGTAAATGAGATTTTGCTAATTGCTTTTATTTGTAAAGTTATTTCTATTATAATTTTTTTAGAGAATAATTTTTTATAAGAACTCCAAATATTACAAACAAACACAAAGCATTGATGCGACAAATAATTAAAAAAAATATTGTACTTTTTATTTAGTGCGCAGGGCGATTGCGAGCAGAACGGGCACCCCGAACGCATAAATAAATTGAGTGAGCCAGTTGTATACCAATTGTTGACCGAAGGCGTGTCAATTCTTCTACGTATGCGTGTCTTTTTCTAATTGCCAATTTAATTTCTATTATAATAATAAGGATTTTATTAACAACTATATAACCGATAAGAAAAAAGATAACTAACTAACTAAAAAAGCGAGACAATAAAGAATAAGTTTCCAAAAAGATCGCTCTTCGTCGTCTTCATTCATCATGGCCTCAGGTCCGGCGGGATCTGAGCCCCACAGCCAATCCAACACGCCGCCCTTCGACTGAACCACCCGGGGTCATTCACCCCCGAAGAGTCCAATCGGAGCGGACTATGCTGGGTAAACGCGAGATGAGCAGCTTGAGAAACCTTAGCCTTTGCTCTGGGGGACGTCCTCTAGAAAAGAAGACTAATCCCGAGATAGCCCAGGTGGGCCTCTGGGGCACCTGGGCTTTCCCTATTAATGACATATGCTCGGCCCGTTTCAGGGCCTACCTAGCTCTCTTCAGGATACGTTTAAGTCTATCCAGACGGCTTTCGCCGACCAGTTCACCGTAACGGTGAACCCCAGGTATTTTACTCGACTCGTGAAGACAGGGAGGGGTTGATTTATCAAAATGGAGGAGAGGGCAGAGAGTGCTAGTCTCTTAAGCTTTTGCTTTGTTGCATTGAAGCCATGAAAGACCACCACCTGTGATTTGGTGGAGTTTAAAATAAGATTGGACTTGGGTAACTGGTCTTTTAATCTTAAAAAGAAACGGCTGATGTCCGAGACTATGTATTTGCACCTGCGTCCAGAAAACAGGGCTGTGGTATCATCAGCGTATACCACTAGACGTTGTTCGCGTTTAAATATTTTAAAGAGTTCAATGGATGCAGCAAGAAATAAGATAGGAGAGAGGGGAGCCTTGAGGCACACCTGTAATAGGGTAGAACTGACGCGCATCAGGGTCATCTTCATAAAAGAATCGCTTCGTGTACAGCGGTATCTCCACCCTGTTAACAATTCTCGCAGGCAACCTGAGGGACCTGAGAGAAGAGATAACAAAGGGAATGGAGATGCGGTCAAATGCAGCGGAAAAATTAAGGAAAATAGCCACAGCAAGTTGATGACTATTCTCCTGACAAAACCTATGAACTTCACCGACCGCTGAATGGACCGAGCGACCTTTGACGAACCCATGGAAACCAGGTGGGATTAAATTACGCCTGCTAAGATAAACGCGGATTCTACGCGCAAGCGCTTTTTCGTAGATAGAGACGAGGGGATTTTGAATAGAAATGGGCCGCAGCTTTTTAGGGCAAGAGACCGGATACTTAGGCCCCCAGGCATTGAGAATATCTGCTACAGATAGGTCTCTACTCCTGAAGTCTCCCCAAGGCGGGATTGGTTGCGGTGATTGAGTGGCTCCATAATTGTGTAGGGATAGTGACTTCTCCAAAACTTGGTCAAGACCTATATTACCAATCCAACCCAATGCCCTGTCCCTCCAACAGACAAACTTCTCCCTCTTGAATATCTTCCAGAAGGAAGACTGTGATGGATTAAGGGAAGCAATGCTAACCTTATCTCTATCCAGTTGGAAACTATATCTAGTGCTCCAATATTCTTTCGAGAGAACTTGCCTGGCAGAAGCAGAGAGATTGGGGGCTTGAGTTTTGTCGGAGTGTGTCTGAAAATACGACCTTCATAGGTTGTAGAAATCAATGCGGTGGCTTGCGAGGAGAGGTAAGAATTAAATTCGGTTAAACTCTCATTACCAATTCGGGGGAAGTGTTGGATAGCAGCCTGAAAGAAAGCCACTCTGATAGGGTCAAAGTGGAATCTCCTTCGGTTTATGAATAAGATAACCGTTCCTGGCTCTGCGGAGTACTGCATTAATCCAACGACCAGTTCTGTCGTTGAAGTCACCTAGTACCATGTCGTAACCGCTGTCGATAATTCTATCCAGGAGGTCACGGTTCTTGTGAATCTCTCCTGGACGGATGTAGACATTGGCTAGACTGAGGCGTTTACCGTTCTTACAGAGTGAAACTACTAAACAAGAAAGGGCTGAACAAGAATAATTTAAAAGGAGGGAGGATCTTAAAGAGCATTTAACTAAGGTCAAGAGTCCTTGAGATAAATATTAGTGAGGAGGGGTTATGTACGGAGTATAGTGGGAACAAATGTGCTTAGGGATGAATCGAGTAATGTTCTGGAGGATACGGATAGATTGCGTCTCCTGAAGGACTATAACATCCGCATCTCTACCAGATAAAAGTCTAAGGGCAGAAGCTCCTCCCGAATTCCACTGAAGAATATTCAGTGAAAAAGGCTCTCGAGTACCCTGCATTGTGTTAGGTCAGCTGTATGGGATTGCCACATCCCTAGACAGAGCCAGGGGTGGAGGGGTTACCCCCTCCACCACTGGTGCTGTCCAAGGTGTGCACTTGCCCACGGGCATCATCTTCATTTCCCTGTGAGGCCTGTTGTAGTAATTTTCCAATCTTCAATGGATGAACAGAGTGAGTGGCTCCACCTATTTTCTTCGATTTCTTCGATACTGGGACGACCGGCGATGAAATTTCAGGAGCTGTGAAAAGTGTAGCAAGCATGCTAGATATAAGTTTCTCCATGTCCATTTTAGTAGATCTTTTGTAGGAATCCAGGTGTATAATATCCTTGTCCGACATACGGTTCACCGGAATGGCTGCAGTGGCAGCCGACAGTCTGTTAGGAGTAACAGGTGGAGACACGTGAACATTCCTGTATTTTTTGAAAAAGGGGCACTTTCTAGACCAGGCAGGGTGGTCCCTTTACAGTTCGCGCATTTGGGAGAAGCCACGCATTTCTCCCCTTTTAGTAATGAGCTACAGGAGTCCATGGATCATACTCCGCAGATACGAGCTTTTGAACAATTTGATCCCCAGTGCCCCCAGACGTGGCAGACGTTGCAATGGGGGTAGGTAAGGTTGCCATCATCAACTATAGAAAAGAGAAGGTTATAACATAGGAAAGGGTTGCAGGCTGACTGGGATAACGTTAGACTGTGCCCGGATTCCGCCGAGCAGAAAGCAACTGGAATCGGGAAACCATTCTTGTCTTTCAGAGTCCTAACGTTCGAGAGTTTGAACAAGGATTTTAGAGCTTGAAGGTCATCATCTTCTAGATGAGGAGGGAAGTTCGATATTCTCAAGGTCGAGATAATAGGTTTATGCTCGATCATTCCAAGACCATTGAGATTACGCTTGAAAAAATTAACGTAATCAGTTGCTAACTCATTATTAACAAATGAGATTTTTATAGTTGAATCAAACATTTTCACAGAATTAAAAATAATCCTGTTGGGATAATCATTTACAAACCTCCTTAGAAAAAATTTTCCACCCATATCTGATAGAGAGACCATAGGAAAATTCTAGATTGCTTAAACGAAACTTAGGATCATCACTAGGGCGAGCAGATAGCCAGGTCGACGCGCCCTTTCAAGCTGCATGCTGTAAAATTACCTGTTTGTATTCGTCCACTGAATTTAACCTAATGACGAAAATTTTCCGGCAGCCCGGAGATTTTTATTATAAAATAATAATACAATTAAAAATTACAAGGAGGTGGAAAGGGTTATCTTTCCGCCTCTGGTTCCGATTAAGTGGATGGCGTCCCACTTCGGTCACAGTAACACAATGGGAAGTACTCAAGAGCCTTTTATATATTCTTCAGCGGACTTCGGGAGGTGCTTCCGCCCTTAGGCACTATCTCGTAGAGATGCAGATGCTATAGTCCTTCAGGAGACGCGGTATATTCTTCTCCCCCAGGATATTACTCGATTTATCCCTAAGCATATATAAACCTACCTTACTCCGTACATCACCCATCCACACTCCTCTTCTTTAAACAGCCTATTAACCTTAGTTAAATGTTCCTTGAGATCCTCACTCTTATTAAACTACCCGTGCCCTGCCCTTTTTATTTAGTTATCACTGGTTAAGAACGGTAAACGCATCATCATAGCCAATGTATACAGCCGGCCGGGAGAGATTCACAAGAATCGTGACCTCCTGGACCGAATTTTAGGTAGCGGATACAACATGTTACTCGGTGACTTCAACGACAGAACTGGTCGCTGGATTAATGCCGCACTCCGTAGAGCCAGAAACGACTATGTTATACATAAAGCACCAACCTTACCTTTCATTGCTTTACAACAAATTCACTCCTCGACATATTACTGCTACATAGGATGTGGTTGTTAAAACCCATCTGCACTGAGCAGTTGCACCAACTGCTGACCATCTGTCATGACCTAATACGCTGGCGACTAGATGAAGATATGTTCCTTAGAAGGAGGTTCCACTTTGATCCTATTAGTGACCTTCTTTCAGGCAGCTATAAAACTCTTCCCCAAGATAGAAAATAAGAGTTTGGCAGAATTTAATTTCTACCTCTCTTCGCAAGCTACCGTATTTATTTCGACTAACTATAAAGCTCGCATATACAATCCCACTCCAACAAAACTCAAGGTCCTAGCTAAAATGCTACACCTCCCCCAATTATTTATGGAAAATAAATAAATAATTTTATTTATTTTCAATAAATAAAATTATATTTTATTTATTTCTTTATTCCCACGATTAAATTATTTACCCCGGTGCACACCATGTTTCCGAAGCAATGTATGTGGGCAGTACTACGTGGTGCTTCGCGGGACTTTGCAGGACATCCTCAACTTGCCTATGACGATTCTGCATGGATCCAGTCTTCTCTACCGGTTAAGATTGACAGATTGGGCATCTTATCATGCACGGACGTCTATTCCGGCTTTCAGTTCCTCGGTTTCGGGATCCCAACAACTAGTATCTCAAATCCTGTGCGATGCCAGATTATCAGACTGTTATTTCGGGGCAAGTGAAGACTTCGCCGATGCAGCTCGTGAGTGGTCCGCGTTTACAGGGTTGAAGTGTCCAGTGGTAAAAGAACACCAAAAAAAATTGGACAAATCCTATTTATTCGGTCAAACAAGCGGCTCTTATGAAATCAGCGACCACTACCGAGGCCCAGGCCAGGCTGCTAACAGTGAGTAGCGCTCCCGCTGTTGATTTCCTGAAAGTCATTCCCGTTAGCTCAATAAGCACTCGCCTGGATGACGCTAGCATCACAGTAGCCGTCGCAATCTGATTGGGAATCTAGTTTTGTGCTCACTATAGGTGCATCTGCGGAAAGGAAGTTGATAACGTGTAGACTCACGGGCTGGACTGTTGTAGATCAAAGTCTCGCCATTCCCGTCACGCCGACACTAACAATCTACTAAAGAAGGCATTGACGTCCGCTGGCTTCTATTCACGTTTGGAGCCTAAAGGAGTCTTTAGGGTTGAGGCAGACGACCTGACGGTGGAACTCTGATTCCCTGATCGTCAGGTAGACTGCTACTGTGGGACTTCACTTGTGTAGATACCATTGCAACCAGCAACCTTAGCAGTTCGATATATAGCGCGGCTAGTGAGGCAAAGAACGCAGAAACTAAGAAAGTCCACAAATATGCTAACATTGACATCCGCCAATATATTTTCATACCAATGGCAGTTGAAAGCACAGGAGCGATCAGGCCAGATCCTATGTTCTTTTATGAACTCGGCACACGATTAATCATCGCAACTTTCGAACCCCGAGGCCCGTGCTAACCTGTTCCAACAGATCAGTGTAGCCGTTCAGCGGGGAAATGCAGCATGCATAATGGAGAGCATGAGCGGAGCAGGGTCGTCAATGCTGCTTCCGTGATGGGTAGTAGCGTGATATTTCTGTATCTACGTCGGTCCGGCTTTAAGTTATCAAGACATAATGATGAATATTTGAAAAATAAATTAATTAAAAAATATGTAAAGTTTCTTTAAAAACTATTTATAATTTTATGAATACGGAAATAGAAGCTATCAAAATATTGTGACTTTTTTAGAATAAAATGTTCTTTTTGATTTATTTTTTTCCTATAAATTTAGAAAGTTACAATGAGGTTAGCTTAGTGAATCGCACACAAATCAGTAAAGCAATACATCAACAAATCGAAAATAAATATAGCAATTAAATTGTAGATTGTAATTAAATCACTTAAATTTTTTAATTAATAAATTTTAATTTAATTTATTATTAATAATTAATAATTTATTATTATTTTATTTTTTAATAATTTTATAACTATATTAAATCCGTATATTAACTGATATTAATATATATACTATATATAATCAGTTAATATACTATATTAACCGATTTGATTTATTATAATTATATAATCAAACCAGCTAACTGAGTCTATTTATTTAATATAATCATAAAATAAACAAAACATAATAATGCTAAATCAAAATTTAATAATTAAATAATAAAATAAATAATTGTTATAAGATTTTATATAATTTATATCAAGTTAAAATTAAAAATTGAAATTTAAAATAAAAGTCAATTTGTATAAAAATGTCATCTTTACGATGACATTTTCATAACTACTTTAAATTTATATCGTAAAGATGACATATTTAAATTTACAAGAAACATATTTTTGCATGAGCATTCATGCATACCATATAATATAAAATATAATACATTAAATAATGAAATTTTAAGAATTGCAACAATTTGTAACGATATTGGTTTTCTTCAAAATCATTTAAATAATTTAATAGATGCATATTTTAAAAAAGGTTATTATAAAACTACCATCAATCAGAGAAAATAGTAAAATATATAAATCAACACAATAATATAAAGAATAAATTTAAAATTATTAGCAAAAATTTTTTATTATTTATTTTTTGTTTTTAAATAATATACTTTGTATTAGAATAAGATACTGTATAATCAAATTTAATCAGAGGAAATACGCTCTTAACACGTATTTGGATGCGCTGCTATGTTGGGTAGAGGAGTTAGGGGCCGAAACCTGATAGCATAGCAGTTCCTCCTGATGACCTCTAATTCTTATTCTGATACATCGTCTGTTATTTATTAATCAATTCATAAAAATGACGTTTATTATTTATTTTATTATTAAATTATAATAATTAGAATAGTCTACGAAACACAATGAATGAAAACGAATCCGTCACGTGTGATCGAATTAATACTAAACGATGCTGTGTATGTAATGGATTAAACGCTGTCTGTAAAAACTGTTCTTGTGCCCAAGCAGGTCAATCGTGCATAAACTGCTTTGTAGGGTCTAGATGTTCAAATCGATAGGAACAAATGTCAACATGCATGAACGTCGAGAGTTCGATTGAAGGGCCATCAATAAAACAAGCTGATTCTAATAGTTATAACCACATCTCTTCTAATCTCTGTTTTCAGGATACAACAGAATTTGTCACCTTAGATTTGGAATGTACAGAAGGCAATTGTTCGTTGAGAACACTAGTTCGTTCGCCGCGCTCTATATCACTGGACTATTTCTTGCAAGGTTTTCTCTGAGGTGCTTGTTCAGCGAAGCGCCACAATTTACACGAAAACGCTCTTCGTTCCGCAGAAGAATCAATTAACGCACTGAAAACGGAAATCAATGATTTTAGGGTAATCGTTAATAAGTTACTCAATCTGACTTCGGATGATAGGAATAGCAAAGGTGGCGAAACATTCTCCCGAACATTTGCGAGTGTTGTTCGACAACAGGTCGCCCGAACTATTATGGCTACTTGTGACGTATCGTGTAAGTCTCCAGCATCAGCTTTAGATATAATGTAGGTTTGTCACGAGCAGGCAAAAAGATCTGGCAACATTATAATAAGAGGGTTACCTGTTAGTGAAACAGATCACAACATTGTGAGAGACATCCTGGCTGTTACTGGTCATTTAATTCCTCCAGATAAGAAAATACGAGTAAATCGCCTTCCAAGTAAACGAAAGGATATTCCATCATGGGCGGTTGTTTCGCTTAATGAGTTTTCGGTTAGTAAGATACTTTCGCAGTCTTTCCGATTAAAGTATGATGAACGTTTTAAGAATATATTTTTGCACCCTGATAGATCCATCCCCGAACGAGAAGCGTACAGAAAATTGCGTGAGCACTTAAAAGAACAAATTAGAGCCGATACATTCCATAGACACATAATCCGCGAATCAAAGGTTGTAGCACTTGAACATAGGGAACGACCTCTTGTCAAACAGAACGATGAGCTTAACCAAGTATTTACCCAGAGCCAAGATCTCTCCAAAACAATCCCAGACCAAACCATATGACTACCAATGGATGGGAGTACTCAGGTTTCAGGCACAGATAACTCAGACTCTTGTTCGCTTTTTCTATATAATGTAGAAGGATTTAAATGTTTAATGTCAGAAGAATTTAATAGTTGGGTTCGGCTGTTTGATATTGTAATACTAACTGAAACGTTCTCCACAACATCCATTTCTCTGTCTGGTTTTTATTTCTTCGATATTCTTGTTGTAATGGCAAAACGTGGTCGCCCTTGTGGGGGCTTTTAGTTGCAATAAAACCCATAATATCATAATGGTCTTGTAGTTATTCTGATAACGCGATACTTGTAAATTCTGCCACCCTATATATAATCGGATGTTATTTCAACACTAGTCATTCCGCATCGGACATTATTGACGAATTGTCTTCTTTCTTAAGCGAGTCTTTTTGCTTTAAAACTGTTGTAATTGCAGGTGATTTTAATGCACGTTTTGAACTGCCTATCCCCGAGAAACTTCGTCTACTGTGTATATTTTTGAGTCAATAAACATTAAACTGCACGTACCATCAGAAAAATGGCAATACGAGGTTCCAAACGGAAAATCTTGTATTGATATAGTTTTCACCAATGCCTCAGTAACACGCATGAAATTAGAATGATCTTACTCATGGACTCTTACACGTAAGCATAAACCCGTAAAGCTCCGTTTCTTAAATTCATATAAACATCCAGAACAACCGAAAACTTCCAAGTACAGCAGGGTATTACATTTTCAAAAGCTGAATGTTTCTAAGATTGAAGCGGCTTTTCAATTTCTCAAAGAACCGAAATATGATGATAGACTTAATTGTATCTCGAAGGCGATTCTAAGCGCATGTTCACATAAGAAGGTACGAAACATAATGCCTCATCTTAAGAAAATTATGCATATCCCGACTTGGCTTCGTAGACTTCAATCTCGTCTTATATCTGAAAGCAGAAGGCGTCGTTATGAATTGCACGTATTGGATAGTTATACTCAATTGAGACGCTTGTATAACACACATGCGCGAGTATAAAAAAGCAACATTAATTGCGATAGAAGCTGATCGTTTAGATAATGCGAAACTGTACCCATGGAAAATAAAACCAAAACGAAAAGATGACGGATCTAGCGTTCCTTTAGATCAATGGCTCGTTCATTTTAAAAAAGTATTACATGACGATTCCATCGTCGTCCTAAATAACATTCAAAGTTCGACTATAAATATCCCGATTACCTTGGTAGTCTCAGATCCAATTAACTCTTTGATTACTAGCGAGGAAGTTGAATCAGCACTTTACGCATGGCAAACAAAAAAGTCGCTGGTCCCGATGACGTATGTGTAGAACATCTGAAATCGTATCTCCCACTTCTTAGCAATTATTGGTTACTTATGTTTAACTCGTTTCTATGTGGAGATCCGCTACCTCAGGAATGGAGAGAGGGAATGGTGAAGGTTCTTTATAAATGTAATGGTAATAGATATCTCCCTGATTCCTATCGTGGTATATCGCTCCTGAATCATTCATACAAACTCTTGACGCAGATCGTTTATATACGACTAATTAGATATCGGCAGCATTTACTTCCATTTGAGCAATATGAAGAAGCGCATAAATCACTCTACACGATTTTTGTGGACTTTGAGAAGGCTTTTGATTCCATAGATCGAAACTTATTATTGAGAAAGGTTGAACATGGCGCTAAAGTATATGGCCGCTTTCTTTAACGTATAAGCAGCATCCTTCAATCAAGTTCACTCAGAATATTTGACGGGATTCAGTTTTCACGATCCTTTTGCGTAAACCGTGGTGTCTTGAAAGGAGATCCTCTTAGCCCCCTACTTTTTGCTTTCTTTGTTATCGACCTCCCAAACTGCCTATGTCGAAATTCGAATAGGGTATGGTCAGTGATGTATGCAGATGATCTTGCCATAGTGTCGGATACTATACCCTCTTCTCAAAGAGCCTTAGATGCGTCGTATCATTATTGTACATCTAACAAAATGAAGGTTAACATCGAAAAGACCAAAGTCGTCAAGTTTCGTAAGAGTGGTCCACGGTGCAAGCATGATCAGCTTACATTTCATAACAAGCCGCTGGAATTTTCGCATTCGTATACTTATCTAGGAATGTATATCACTTCGCGTTGGAGTTTTGTTGATCACTTGGAACGCAAGGCGACAAAAATAATTACGGCAACGAGTTTGATCATAATCTGGGAAGTCTCTCTTTCGAGGGTGCATTGAGGTATTTCAGCGTCATGTTGTTGCCCATGATTAGTTATGGTCTTTCCATTGTATGAAATGATTTGACTTCCGGTAATTTCATGCAGCTCGACAGATGTCAGGCAATATTCTTAAAGCGCATAGTGGGAGTTTCACCAAAGACATCATCCACACTAGTTTCTACCTTGGCAGCTGTCCCCCTTTATCCGTATATCTGCGCAGTCTTCTTAATATGGTCGAAACTGTTAATTATACTGCAAATCTAGAATTATTTAACAAGAAAGTATCGGGAATTGATCCGGAACACTTTTTAACGCCAGCTGCTGTCAACAGCATTGGAAAAAATTACACAATTGTAAACGGCTATTGGTTTGGCGTTTCTCTACTCATGGGTATCACGATAAGATTTGTCGTATACGCATTCCTTTACATTCGTGATCGTCGTGCGGTTCGTGCAAATTTGGTTTGTGCGCTTGCTGGTCCTTGCTTCATATTTTCGAATGTCCATATTTGCAGCATTCGAGTTTGCAAGATATCAATCGTATTAAGTAAAGTGCACGATCTATCTGAGGCATTTTAAGAGGAACAGTGCAAAAGCATTAGGGGCATAGTATATGACGAAGAGAAGATGCAATATATTGATACAACGTCTAACATCAGCATCCGTTAAAATTGAATGTATTTGATTTATTGTAACTGTATTTTTTCTTTCTTTTATATTTTGTCGAAGCCGAGAGGCGCGATGGCAATAAATTTTCTCTTTATTATTAAATTATTAAATTTTGATTTAGCATTATTATTGTTTTTTTTATTTTATAATTATCTTAAATCCGTATACTTAGTATTATATTCCTTTTAAATTAAAAAAACACCAAAAATTACAAATAATAAATTCTGTATAAGAATTGGATAGCAACGCTCAGCCTCTGCAGCAGGAAATCCATGAACCGCCGCTCTCCGGTCACTGCTGCTATCCGCCAACTTATTTCGTGCAATAGGTCTTCCGCCTCTGGGCTTAAGGCACCAAGCGTTTCCACGGCGACCGGCACAAAATTGTAGATCGGTGTCAGGCAGGCGTATTTGCTGCGTTTCTTGTCCTCTGCTCCACTGGCTACCGCTCCCGGTGCAGTCACAGCTGTATTTAAATGACTCGGTGCCAATGTGTCTGGCAGGTGAAGTTCCAAGCCAAACACCTGCCACGACCATGGAGTCAGTGACAAGCCATCAGGGCGCCTGTCATCATGTTGTGCCAGTGACCTCGGCTCCAGACGCGATAAGATTTCTGCCGACATCAGTGCACGCTTGATGAGATCGTTGACTGCGCTGTGGAGTGACAGTATGCCGACGGACTTGTGGCAGCTGAGCACATGCCGTCCGCTGGCGTCTACATCCGCTCCGCAGACACATACATGTGGCAGACAGACTGGGGCACCGAGACGCAGGGCAATGGCGATGCGTAGTGACGAGTCGTCGAATCCTGTGCCAAGCGACGAACAGGGCGTGTGTGAAGGAAGGTCCCGGAATAAGGTGCAGTAGCCGCAATTAGACGCGCTTTGCTTGCCTGGTCAAGTGCAGCTGACAACACTTTCGCTCCCTGGATAGTGACCAACGGCGTATCCCAGAATGTATGTTCTGTAGCGAAGGACGATTGAACTGGCATGAAACCCACTCGAGACTGCCATTCGGTCACTGCAGTAGTGTATGTCGGTTCGCTGATACCGCAGTAGTCATTTAGTCGCCCTGACAGGATCCGAGTTATGAGTGTTTGCGACCCGGCGACCGATGATAGGAAGGCCGGTAGAGCAATATTTGTCGCTATCCTGATGCTGAGTCCGCCGTTAGCAACCGGTGGACTCGGCTAACTGTATACTCAGTTAGCTGATTTCATTTATTCTAATTATATAATCAAATCAGCTAACTGAGTCTATATTTATATTAAAAGTCAATTTTAATGAATTTACTAATAAATAACAGACGATGCATAAGAATAAGTATTATAGGTCATCAGGAGAAACTGATATTTTATCATGTTTCGGCCCCTAACTCCTCTACCCAACATAGCAGTGGGCCAAATACTTTTATATTGTATATTTTTATATTTAATATATCCATTTGATTAAAATAACTGGTGTTTTAACATTAATTTTATGTTCAATTTAAAATTGGTGCCATTACACTAGCTATTTGTAATTTTAGCATTTAAATCACTTACCCTATGGATTTGAAAATAGAAACACTTGAAATCCACACAAAATTATCAAGATTAATGAAAATTCTGTATACTATATTACATTTTTCTATAATAACTTAACAGTAAGTGCTTATTGTTTAAAAATTGAGGTCATGTGAAATAAAATTTAGAAGGATATCGCTTAAGCTTGTATTTAAATATTTCAGTTTATTTCATTGTCAGCGAACAATTAATTTTGCATTTACATAACACTATGACATTAAGTTTGCAAATTAATTTAATTAAATGAGCAAAATAAGTATTCGCTTTTGCTATAGATAGCGTTATATCGGAGAGTGAGTCACAGTGTTCGCTACGTACTGTTCGCTGCATAAAAAGAAAGTACAGATAAAATCTTAATGTCAATTTTTCAATCATTTACAAATGTTTAAATAGGCGATTTTAAAAATAGAATGTCGTAAAATAGCTTCGACAATAGAATTATATATTGCAATACTTATAAAAAACACTGACATTTAAATCTTTAAATATAATTTTAATTGTGGAACACTCAGATTGAAAAAATCATAGGCATAATTGATATAATTATACTTCTTTGTTACTGCCCATATAGTTATTAATCGTCGACATTGTAAGCATTGACGAAACAAGTATTATGATAATAAGGAATTTCTTAAATAATTGTTTTGTATTCATAATCCATGTTTTGATAAGAGAAAAGCTCAGATGGACATATTTCTAATAAAATAATACATTCAATATATGCCATTAAAATAAGTTACCGAAGCCGTAAAGCACAAAATTACATGTTGTGTCACATAGACCTGATAAGGCTTGTGTTTTTATCAGATGACGTATTTACTCAGAGGTTAAAGCATCCTCAATAAATACTTGTAGATATTGTTTCTTTTTTATATAAATGTGCTGCCAAGTTTTGATTTTAACCATAAACTTAGTACTATGACAATATCACAGTGTACACAATTGCATTAATTTCTTCCGGTTCTAATTACTCACTTTTTGTTTGACATGAAAAGAGTTTGTCCTAGACAAAAATTATTTTTATTATAGATTTTT